>CAAAJI010000584.1:0-30521 GCA_900642245.1 Fragilaria radians | reverse complement strand
GTATCCACGTTCGGCATGGTTGTCATCCAATCTGTTGTCACCCGACCAAGACTATATCCGGTTGGCAAAAATTGCCGACGTTG
Organism: Fragilaria radians; assembly: GCA_900642245.1. Lineage (NCBI taxonomy): Eukaryota > Bacillariophyta > Fragilariophyceae > Fragilariales > Fragilariaceae > Fragilaria > Fragilaria radians. The sequence goes on along the minus strand of CAAAJI010000584.1, from coordinate 30,438 downwards.
GATTGGGTCCACAAACACCAATGGATCAACGGGATCATCAACGAAAAGCGAAACTGATTGTTGAACTGGATCGTTTATGCGGTGTGATGGAGCGACATATGTATGCGACAGCAATTCTTCGGATGCCAAATTGTAACGATTATGGCAAAGCCGAAATTCTAATAGGGCGACCTGTACATCAAATTGAACCTTTTAATCTTTAAAAGTATAACGAATAAGACTATGTTCATCGCTTCATGAGTATCTCCTATCTTTGAGCCAAAAATACATAAGGAGAGTAAAATGTACAAAAAGAACAATCAACAAAACCAAAACTTTTTTATTCTATATTCTAATGGTCGCCGTCATCATCGTCAGACATGACATTTGAGCGAAAGAGTGAAGTCCCCCCCTCCTTCACAAAGGCGTCTATCATATGTTGAAGTTCGTGAGCCGTATAATACAAGTTCTTGTGGTCTTCCACCAGGTGTCGTTCATACAGTTGAATCATTGGAGTTTCGTTGAACTGAACAATCCGCTTCCGCTGTTTTTGAATTTCTTCCTCCATTGCATCTTCATAGGTGTGTAGCCATGACAATGAATCTTCCGAATCAATTTCAAATTCTGTACAATCTTGATCAATGTCTGTATCTTGGCAATGATCATGAAATATAGGGTAATCCTCAAGCGAAGCATCAAAGGACAGTTCTATGGAATAACAGGTAGGTGAAAACTGGTGTCTATCACTGTCGCCATCTTTAGGAAGGAATGAATCGCAACCGAATTGTGGGGTATTATTAACTTTGGTACATGAAGAAGTCGGACAACACTGATTTTGAGTCATTACCTTCTCTTCGCCTCTGTCGCCCTCTTTGCTGGAATGATCCCCCCATGCGTGTAACGTAAAGTTTGCTGTCGTATGGATCCCCAAAGGCTCAAACTCCCAATCAAATTCCGAATGTTGAGGTTTCATGCTTAATTTACAACTACGTGTTTACGTTGATAAAACTGTGCGTTTCGTCAGTCACAGCACTTTTCAAGAATGCTCGTATAGTAGTTCGTACTAAATTCCTGAGAAAAAGGTAATACGTGAAGGCTTAGCCTCTGCTGTGAAAAATCATGCGGACGTACGGGAAAACTTAAATCTCGATACGCAATACTTCAAGGGTTCAAATCTCATCCACGACCGAATTTGCGTAGAACTATTAAGTTTCGTACCAATGCTCTTCAGGTTGATGTACGGATTAATGAGGACGTTGTTCAAAACCGTTACGGGTGAGAAACATAGTTGTTGCATGAATTAAGGATCAATTTTTTGGCGCGCTTTTTGGCGCATTGAATTGATTGCATCACTTGATACGAATTATGCTTTGGGTTGATAAGCACCGTCCAAAGAACTTGGATGATCTATCCTACCATGAAGAGACAACGAAACGACTAGAGGCTTTAGTTAAACACAGTGCCAACATGCCTCACTTGTTCGTATACGGTCCGTCGGGATCTGGCAAGAAGACTCGAATCATGGCGCTATTGCAAAGGATTTATGGCAATGGTGCCCATAAACTCAAACTCGACAAACGCTCATTTACAACTCCATCGAATCGAGTTATTGATATTAACATGGTATCCAGTCCATATCATATTGAACTCTGTCCTGGAGATGCCGGTCTGAATGATCGATTTGTCGTTCAGGAAGCCATCAAGGAAATGGCTAGCAACCGGGCTTTGAATTTCAAAAAAGGAACCGAGTTTAAGATTGTGATCCTTCATGAGGCGGATCGTTTGTCTAAGCAAGCGCAATCAGGGCTCAGAAGGACCATGGAAAAGTATGCTGCAACTTGCCGACTTATTCTGGTATGCAATTCGCCTTCCAAACTGATGGAACCCGTCCGTAGTCGATGTTTAGGAATTCGAGTTCCAGCACCGACAATAGATGAAGTACGTAGAAAATTGCATTTCTCAATGTCTCGAGCTTCTTTATGCTTCTGATTGACTCATATTGATGCTGTAATTGGTTTTTCTCTCTCTCTTCTAGATTTGTCATGTCCTGAAAGAAACTTCTCGAAAGGAATCCATCACATTACCAGATCGTTTGGCCGTTACGATTGCTCGGGAAAGTTCACGCAATTTGCGGCGGGCTCTACTCATGTTGGAGGCAACGCACGTTCGGCACCGTCATGATTCTGCTGGTCTCACTCCAGACCTTCCCATCATTCGGACTGATTGGGAGATCTACATCCATCAACTGGCTGTTGATATAAGCAAGGAGCAGTCTCCCCAGCGGCTCATGGCTGCGAGGGAGAAGCTATACGAACTTTTGGTTCATTGCATCCCCCCAGCAACCATACTAAAGACCTTAGTTCGGGAGCTACTTGTCAATCTTGACGACATGCTAAAACAGGAAGTATTAGAGTGGGCTGCCTTTTACGAACATCGAATGGCTACGGGTGGTTCCAAAGAAATATTTCATCTGGAAGCATTTGTCTGCAAATACATGGCAATTTACAAAAGATATCTTACAGATATGTTTGGCTAACGACATAACCCTCAAAGACTACTTCATGTACTTTTTTGCTTCCAATGAGCACCTCGGAAAGTTAGATTACTTCTTTTCATGACTAAGTAACATCTGCAAGTTAGAGTATCATGATAATTTCAAAATAATTCTTAGTTCTTATCTCGTACTGGAAGATACATATTTCTTTTTTATTTCAATCCTTTTATTTTAACGTAACCATGTAAAAAATTATCTGAAAATAGAGAAGTTTTCAGCTAAAGCATTTTGAATCGACTCAAAACTCATGAAAATAATTCCTTGTCCTGGAACAACTCGTCCTAAACGTGGGACAACCCCTGCATAAAATGCGGCAATACCCTCTTTGGCCCATATTTGTTGGAAACAATCTAGAGTATTCTTATATTGAGACGCCTTCGTTCCTTGCATACGTGTCTAATCGAGGGGGAGGGGGGAAAGAGAGGTTGTGGACGTGAGTGATTTTTTTTCTAGAATTTTCCTTAACGAGCGGATAAGCTGGTGAAGATATCTGTACTAACCTTTACGACATCGAACGGATTGTTACCCAGTGTAGAAAAGCAGCCCGCAGACATACCTCCCAAAAGGCCAAGAATGGGAGTCATTTTCGTTTCTCCGTCGTTCGTAACGATACGCTGAAATTCGTTGAACCACATAAAGCGCAACCCTTGATTGGATCCTTGTTTCAAGGCTGTGGCAAAAGCTCCTTGATAAGCACCCGAAATACCTTCATTCTTTATGATTTGCTTTAATCCCGAAAGGAAGCCCATATTCAACTCAATACATTTCGTCTTGACTGTTTCGACTGGAGCCACAATTAGCAAGGCCTCCGATATTCCAGCACCCATACCTGCCAAGAAATTTTGTCCAGGATTCAATTTACCATCCTTTCCCCTCATCATTTCCTTAAAGACAGAATTCAATCCAAATCGGATACCTGCCTTGGGGATGGATCCCAACAAAGTCGGTGCTAATCCGCGATAGAGTGACCAAAATCCAGTAGTCCGAACCGTGTATTGCAATCCAGATAACATTCCAGTGTATGGAAGTGGCGACGCACCACCCACCTTCACTTTCGAATGCAATTGCAATTGAGTTTTAATGTATTCCATTGGCCACACGGCCGTAGCCTCAATACCCCCAGCGATACACCCTGCCGTCATGGCAGTCAGAGGGTTACTTTTCTTCTTGGCTGGAGTTGAAGGCGCTGCGGACATTGGATACGGACTTGTTTTAGCTCGACGATTGTGGATGGAATTTTTTCTGATGGATGCCGACCAGATACCGAAAAACAGTGGCGAATAATATTCGAAATCAAAACTCCGTCATTTTTTAGGAAGATTTGGTTAAAAAGGTAAAAGGATCTTACACATATGAAATGTTTCGTCCTGCAGCAATCACCAACGGAATAAAAACCAAAGAGTTGAATGGTTGTCAGCAATCAAAGCTAACTTACCAAGCCTATCGCATACAAAAGTGAAAATTCTTCACTAAATATGCATGGAAATGCACGCATGGAAATGCAAAGGAATGCCAAACATCTTACAGGTATCACATTACAATCCTTAGCACAATCAGCATTAATCCTTCAAAATGGAGGAAGATTGATCTTTGGAGATTTGCCAACATTCACTGTCCAAGCTTAAGTAACCTGGGAGTAAAGTTGATGTATAAATTCCTCCACTTTTTAGAAATCAATATTCTGCCATTTAATCCACAGACAATCACCATCCAACTTTAAAAATACGATTATCCTGCAACAAGTAAATTGCTATAGCAATATATTGATATTATAATAATGATGTGCATCTCCATTTCTCCTTTCCAAAGCCTTCTTAGATCCACAATCATGTTGACTGCATAAATGCATCTTGATGCATCTATTATATGCCATCATTATAGAAATCATCCTGATAATGGACCATTAAGGTTTCTTGACAATTGAATAGGAGTTTGTTGAGATCTAGGAAAAGCAAGTATCCTTGATGAGAGGATTTTTTTGTTGATCACTACCATAACAATCAAGCATGATGAAATCGACAATACAAGTCAAATAGTCAGAAAGGTTTCTGAATATCCAATTAAGCAATAGAAATTGAAAAAACATGCTTCACCATAACCGCCAATTCAAATGCCTGCTTCCAACATACCTGAAGTTAGTGGACAATGGTGATGCAAATTCTTAATTTATCTGATGGGATAGCGTGCTTTCTGAATTTAATGGGATCTGTCCTGTCCTCTACACAGGTTCTACCAGTTTCGATAATACGTGCACTCATAACTCCGCATATAATTGATTATATTGAAATATTGCTTTGCCAGTTGGAGATTGTCATCATTTGAAAATCTACTAGTACAATACATCTATATCTTGTCAAGGAATAACCATGGACTGTCAATTCCTTAATGTGTTATGGCAACATTAATAAACTAGGTACTTCGAACATGCCTTGAGAAAAAAGGGAACTATCAGTGCGGTCTAGTAGACATTTCATGAATAAATTGGGTTACTCTGCTAACACATGTTCTTGAATAAACTTTGAGAACACAGCAATATGAATGGTATAAGTCTCAAAGACAACCTGAAGGGCTAGGAATGATGCATTTATACTTATGGGAAGGCCCACTAAATCTTCAAGTCTTCATCAAATTCGAATCCCATGTCTAGAAGGCAACTTAGATTGTATGCTTTCCACTGTGACCTTATATTTCAGTCTTTGTTAAAGAAAATGAATCCTTTTCTTAATACCACTTCACATACAAAGATAACTTCAACGCTTTCAAAAGATTGACGCAATGGAAGTTCCCCATGTGTCACAGATCCTCCGACGAAGTGATTCGTCGATTATTCTGCTTATTCTTCTTTTGGAACGAATTCTTTTTCTTAAATTCTACTTTACCTTTCGTAGATATATTGTTTCCAATCGTCTCTGCGACTGTCCATTTTTGTGTAGTATGAATATTCACCCCCTTATATCCCTCAGTCCCATTATTCCATACATCAAACGCTCCGAGGGCAGAATCTTCAGCATTGTCAATCCGAGCCTCTTCCATACGACGACCTTGTTCTCGTCTACGTTCTTGTGCCAATCGATTGGTTTCGTCCTGTTGCTCCTGTCGTTCACGTTCACGTTCCGCGCGAAGTTCTTGTCGCCGTGTCGTCGTTCGAATCTCTACGGTTGTCCAACTAGACAACTCGGCGGAATCATTCGGATTCGTCGTGGTATTATTTGTTGCGATGTCTTGATTCCTAGAATTATCGACAACAATATGCGCTTGTTGTTCACAACCGGAGGCTGCAATCTGAGCTTCCTCGAGGGTATCTGGTATGGATTCGTCGCTTCCCAATATTATGCGTATACGATTTGGTAAGACAGATTTTTCTAAGGTTTCTTCAGTATCCGAAAGTTTTTGTAGATAGGAAACATCTAAAACTTTTCCGGTCTCAGAATCGTGCAAGGAGTCTCGAATTTTAACAACAATACCTGGTTTCCAATTGTGTTGGTACTCGGGTAAGCGTTTTTCAGCTGATGTCGCTGCTTTGTTTCCTATCCAAATTTCGATTGGCATATCTGGTTCCAATAAATTGATAAATGTCACTCCCTCTAAGTATACGTTATCCCCCATCGTATAATTACCTTCCTCTGGAGAACGGAGTAAATTGATTCTCTTCGCCTGTCTTTCATCAACATCAACCATTCCACCATCTCTCTCAATCTCTTTATCTTCCTCACGCTTTTTCTTTTTCGATATCCATGCTTTCTTCTCTTCTCGCTTACTTAGTATGAGAGGTGGTGGGACGTCATTCTTTATCTCAGGTGTCGTTGCGACTTCATTTGATTGTTGATTTTGGACAGCAACAGCATGTAATGCTGAATCTCCATAGATTGCAATGTCATGACAATGAGAAGATACAGCAGCAGATGATATTTGTGCAAGAGTTTTTTGTAGGTAACTCTTCGATTGTTCCTCCTTCTTACGATCCAATTGATTTTGTTTCAATGATTTGATGATATTTTCTTGATGTTTCTTTCCTTGTTCATGCAGCAAAATCGACTGACGGTCACTTCCCATCCAACTATTACATACTGCACAATAATGACGCTCCTTATTCCTCCAAGGCTCGCGGCCACCTTTTGGAAAGCTTTTCGTGCTCATTTCCAAGGTTGTAATATGTAATGTGGAAGTCAGCAATATTTTTGATGTCAACGAGTATCAAGTAACGAAAGAAAATTTGATGGCTAATAACCTAATTATTTCACTTCCAATCGAGTTACCCTGAAAACGAGCCTCATTTTGTTTGTAAGAATGCAAAACCAACAATCGACAAACGTAATCCTTTCGAAAGATCAATTGTTGGAAGAATTCCGCGCTGGTGTTACGGCAGTACTTCGATCATGGTCTGCCTTTCGAACTGCTGTGGATTCGGGATGGGGTGGTCCTCAATCTATGGACAAAGCGGAATTCTTACGTCAATCTTTGTATGACCTTTTCACAGGAACTACCAAACCTAAAATCGATGTATTAGAATTGGAAGATAACTTGGCAATTTATATGGAGGAAGAGTTTTCAGTTACTTTGGAGGACGGTTCTGACCGTCAAGTTGCTCAAACTATATTTCAAATGTATGAGGACTGTATAGGGAAAGGTGATCCGACATTTTGTCGTCAAATGGTGACGATTGCAACTCAGGCATCGAATCAAATTTCGAATCATCCAATCCAAATTCAATCAAACGAATATGATGACGATGATGATGATGATGACGCTATGGAAGACTCGGATGCTGCACAAATGGATAAAGAGAGTGATTGCTTGACAACGGTAGAAGCTAATATCTATGCAAGTGAATCCCTGTTTGGTGCTTCAAAAGCGGTTCAAAAATCATCTAATGATAAGAATCCTCCAAGACAATTGGGAGATCCTATGCCAGTCAAAGAGGTTCCTCCCATCGACGAGGATGGCTTTGCTCCCGTCGTTTCCAAAAAGAAAAAGAAACCTTTGGGTTTGTAAGGGATAATGTCTTGAAATCCAAAATATCTTTTTCTTCGAAATGCTAAACAATAAGAATCTTTCATTTTGCCAAAGAATGGATAAAGATGTGTAAAAAGTAACAATGGGCTTTCACTATCGGTTGCATGTTTGAGTCCTGGAAATTATTGTTTGCATACATCAAAAACAGAGATGGAGTCAAACCCAATTTTTCCATGCATTTTACCATTGAGATTTCAGATCCACGCATCTAATCTTCACCAAACTTTGTTCCTTTGCCATGTACATTCTTTTGCGTAGAGATAATTCATATCTTAGATTGCCTTTTTCGACACCCTAGATGTCTATTTCAAGTATTAACTCAAAGTTCCGCAGCACATGCGGAATGTTATTAACCATCCAATAACGCCGACCACCAAAAATACAGGTATGCATCCCCATAAATCCGGAAGTTTAGAAGAAAAGGAAACAGTTGCCATGGCTCCGGCAAGAATAGGGCCGAATGCTCTGGCTAAACTTCCAACCATTAGCTGAATCCCATTCATCCTAGCCCTTTGAGACAAGGGTACCGTTTTGTTCATCGCCAATGACATGCAAGTAAAGAATAGAGAATGAAACACTTTACAATTCCCATGACAAAGGCTAAGAATAGGAACAACCACAATTTTTTCTTTATCGCCAGAGATATCGGTATCAATAACAGCGGTTGAATTCCTAAGATACTTCCAATGATAAGCGATCGTTCCACACCAGTATACGTCACTAGAGCAATGTAGAGTAAATATTGGAGTACCACAAAGACAATCCCAGCCAACGAAAGTATTTCCCCAATATCAGCTTCCTTTAAAGCCAATCCATGCTGGGCTGACATACAAAAGAGAGGAAATAATTCATCCACAAGCGTCGATACAAATGCAAACAAACCATGACTTATCATGAGTTTCCGGATTAGGGGTCGGCTCAAAATAGCCGGCTCATCATTGGTGGATACGTCAGTCGTGATATCATGGTCCTCCAAAAGTGCCGTTAACTGATCATCATCATCTAACAACATCCTTTCCTGTTCAACAAAGATGTCGGTAAATCTCCGGAATAGTTGGTGGCAGGATGCTAAGAGGCACTTTATTTGGTTCATCATGTCTCGTGGAATTTGGCTTAGTGGACGACGTCTTTCTTCTGGTAACGTTTCGGGGAGAATACATCGTACCAATATTGCGGTTAGAATACAAAGAATGAATGCCAACAGATTTGGTAGGATGAATGGGAACTCGGTCAACATTTTGCGGACCCAGAGTTCTGGATTCCATCTTGGATATTGTTTCAGGGGTTCTGCCAAAGCTCCTCCGAGTGCTGGAGCTAATAGGAAACCCCATGATCTCATCCCAACGACGATACCCATTATCCGACGTTCAAGAATTTCATCATTTGACGATACTTCTGTTACCATAGTTTTCGTCACACTGAGTGTACCATTGCTCATTCCAGCACAGAAACGCCACAAAAGAGCGGCAATCCAAGTTTGGGAACATCCAAAGAAAAGGGAACACAATCCTGCCAAAAGGAGTGTCCATTCCAAAACAAAAATTCGACCATAGGTATCCCCCACTACACCCCAAGCATAGGATGTTACCATACGACCCACCATAAAGGAGGATGCTAAGAATCCTGCGTACGAACCAACTGTATCGACAGTCACTTTCGTGGAATCTGGAAGGATATGCAGAATCATAAATCCACCGTAGGGGAACATACTAATCATAAGATACGAATTCATAAAAGAACAAAGACTCAATGTGATGGTTGTCAAGATAGGATGCGGTCGTATTCGATCATTTTGAATCTCAGTCTCGTCAGAATTTTCCATATTTTGAAGATAACTTTTGCATTTTTGTGACAAAGAATTATCTTCGTCCGTTTCGTTTTTCGACTTTAAAATTATCTTTAAAACATTTAAGGCTCCTATTCATCATTCCTCATGTGTCTTTCCCCTCTCTTCCTGAACAACACAATTCAATTTTTCACATATCACTCTTAAATGCTCTTTCGCTACCTTCCAAATCAAAAATGGTATCCTGAATTTTGATTTTAGCATGTTGTTTCATCCATTACATATTTCCTTGCGTTTCTTTCACACAATGTCGTTGACTTCTTTGGAAAGATGCTGCCAAAATTGTCCTCTGATTTACTTATGAATTCTATCTTCATCGAGCCTTCATCCTCCAAATGTCTAATGGCGTCAACATGACGCTTCCTCATAGTTGCATAAACTAATCTCCAATGTTGGGGGCTAAAGGAACACAATTTTTATTGGATCCAATTGATATGTGACGAATTAAATGATAGCTTCTGATACCGCTATACGTTCGGCTTCTGTGACAAATAAACTCATATTGTGTTGGGATTTAGTCTTCCAACTATTTTGGAGAGAAGGCAAATTATGTAGTAACGATTTCCATAAAATAGATTACATATTTTAATATATTGCAGAGTAAATCTAACTACAGAACGTTGGAAGAAGATAATGATATGGATATCTTGAAAAAGTACGGAAGAAGTTCAATACTGCTGCTAGTCCATTTTGATTCAAAGGAAAAGAATGTTTACACGATCACAATTCTATTCAAGGAGAGCAGTACTTTAAATCTTCAAATTTCTCACATTACCATTTTGAATGACAAAAGATAGATGATCAATATTTCTTTTCCCAAATAAATGTAATAGGATTATATAAAATCATCATTACACCAATACATTTGAGCCGAGAATACCTCAACATCAATAGTCAATGAGAAACGCATTTACGGTATATCCGTGATTTACATCGCATCATATCAATGAAGAGATGCTCACACTTTTTCTTATGGAATCCACTCTTTATAATCAAATAAGTATAGTCTGACTATAAGCGCTTAAATTGGCAGATAAACTAATAGTACCTAGATGTTAACTTTTGTACCTTTGCATTTTAAGTTCAAGAAATCCGGTTAATTACATTTGACCTAAATCATTAAGGGAAGGGATTTGTCGGCAATCTTGGGTGTCAGTCAGAAGGCGGAGAATTCTTCAAATTATGTTTAGTCTTTCTTCATCGAATATACGTAAGAAAGGTATGAGAGTTTACGGTGGACTGAAAGGATATTCGATTCGAGGCTCACAAAACCTTCAACAACATCGTCCTTTTCGGGATGACACGTGAAACCTAGATGAGTATTTTTTCTTTTGGAATCACAAACGGCTCAATTTTAAAGACCGATATTTTAAATTGCATGTCACCGTTGCATCAAGTCTGTTTCCCAACCAAGCTGGGATTTTTAGAATTACTTAGTAAAACTGCAATGGATCACGACCCTAGAGAACTGACGCAACAATCAACACCTGCAATAGATGTTACAAATGACCAAAATTCATGTCATGATCATGTGCCATGCTCAAATCTTCTGTCAATGGAGTTACATTCCGCCGATAAGTCATGCACCAAAGATTCTGAAAGGAAAAATCCTCAAACGTCGGCACAAATGCTCTATACGAATTCACAAGCATTAAACCTACATATGTCCCCAGATCTGGCAGGGGAAAGCGCCACTGATAATCGAAATAATTTATCTTCCCCATTTTCCCCTACAGTAAGCTCCTCTGATTCATTAGAACAAACAGGGTTTCATTGTGTCAGTCACATGAGATCTCCATTATGTATGGCAAATCTGATTCGGGAGAATGTGGACCTAAAAATTGAATTGGGCGAAGCCAGAAAGAAAATAAATGTACTGCTTAATGAGCTGAACCGTTCCAGTTGCAACATTCGTGAGCTACGACTTCTCTCTGAGGGAAACAAAATTTCCGATATCCCAGTGGCAGACATGATTGAAATTATGAAAGAATATGGCTCGGAAGTTTCCAATAAGAAATTTCTTCAAGCAAGAAAAGAAAATCCACAACCGGCATCCATTGTGCGACAATTTCGTCGATGGAATCCAAACTTTTTTCAATATTTTGAGCGGCAGAATGGAATTTGGATACCTAAGTTAGGTAAGGCTCAAGAGTTGCAACGACGTCAAAGAATACGCAACGTTTTAAGGCATCATCGGCAAAACCCTCCAGCTTCCGGGAGTAGCCTGCACAAGGACGATGAGAGAAAATAGAATAAGGCAAAAAACTAAAGATAATATAACCCATGAATACGTTATGTAGAATCTTCTATGGCGAGTTGATGTGAAATGGTATCAGGGAAGCACAATTAGAAGAAAGATGAATCAACAACGAAAGTTTAATTTGAAAGAATTTATTCGCTATCTTTCCCCTCATCAATGGTTCACTCATGAGCTTTGATGACAAACAATAAATTATCCCACTAGTTCCCTCGAGTTGCAATTTTCTTTTTTGTGTGGATAGCAATAAGGCATTGGAGAATATATAAAAGTGTTGAGAGCATTAGGTTCAATAAAACTAATCAAGAATAGCATAACAATCCAAATCACATGCTCATTTTTCCTTGGAATAATTTTCTTGATCAACGTTACCATTGGCTTACGTGGATTGACAAGTCTAGGCAATCGCATTCAAATCAATTACCTTAAGAATTTTCTAGCATTCTTCAGTGTTCACATCAACATCTTTATGCGTTTGGGGTACCAATTGATTTATTGGAAGAGAATCTTTGGTTTTAGACAGCTTTTCCCTGACAAAAACCGATCCCTCTATCACAACAATTCTTCCAGCATCCCTGTAAACTTTGAATATCTTATTGTTATAAGATCACTCATTCTATAGGCAAAATAAGTTTCACACTAAAAAGTATACCGCAGCTTACTATCTTGCTGAACTTAAAGGATAGTTAAAGGTTTAAGAATTTGTTTGGGTGTGGAAATAATGTGTTTAAGGTAGCAAAACCTAATCCAAATTTAATTTATTTTTTTGGATTGGGTAAGAAATTGTCAACAAACGAAACCTCCATTATTCAAGAGAATGTCTGTCTCGGCACTCAAGGTCAAGGGTTTCTTGGGAAAGATCAAAGAAGATGTACTTGATTGTGGTGATGCCGATGTATCAGTTTCAACTTTATCCAATGCTTTAGCTTTGTTAGAAATCTTGCAACGAGGTGTCATCCCCATAGCGACTTGTCAAGATGACGCTTCCAAGATCGTTGATGCCATTCGTTCCACAGCTGGGAAGACGTTACTCGATTCTTCTTCATCACTTCCAAAACCTTTGTTGGCGGGATCATCTGCCATGGCTGGCATGGTTGCCGAGAAGCTTGCGACGGTTGTAGTCCTGCAGGAAAAAGACTTGAGTTTAACCACGCACCACCTGTCCTCAGCAATGGCTCGATGCCAAGATGTTCATGACAGCCGTCTCATGATTCTTTTGCAGATTTTCTCGGATGAGTCACAAGAAGCACAACGACAAAAATTACTAATTCTATCGGAGGGATACTTTCTTCGAGCGGCGTCCTTCCAACCCGATCCACCGCAAATGTGGAAAAGGACCATGGATGTAATATTGGCGCGACTAGAAGATATTCCACATCCTCTTTCGGCAGCTTACCCTATCAGTCAGTTGATACGAATAGCAAAAGCAAAAAATAATCCCAAACGTGTCGCTGAGTTGACACTGCGTTTAGTTGAGTGCCTTTTGTCGAACCAAATCGAAGAAGTACAAGCCGTCAGTGAAGTCTTCGTGTCACCATATCGTCCGGTCCCTCAAAAAGATGTGAAGCAAGCCCAGATGACTCTGTATCAGTGTGATTTATCCATGCTCGAGCCAGACGGAGTCCTTCACTATAGGATCCTCGATTGTCGGATACTGCTAGAGTTTGAAGAACTTTCAGTACATGACCTAGCACAGCAACAATTGAATGCAGCTAAGAATCGAGGTGCAGTAGTGTCGTTAGAATCCTGCATAGCGAATGCTCGACGCGATATTTGGATATCCAAGGTTGATGATGAAGATCACTTAGACAAATCAGTTTCGGAGCTTAGAGATCATTTATTAAGCAGTATCAGAGAATCCTCAAATATGGTTGCGTACGCGTCTGAAACATTCGCAAGATGTGTGACACGTTTAGAAGAATTATCGCAAGTCATAGGATTAGAGGCTCTGAAGCCAAAGTCATCACTTTCGCAAAGTCATGTAAAGGCTTCTTACGACGCGCTATACTTCACTGTCCATCCAGTCCTTCTGGCCATATCAGAGTCTCAAAGTATTGGCGTCGATGAAGAAGCAGACAATAATCATATTATTGATTTATTGAATCAGATGCATCTATCCGCTGTTGCTATGCTAGAAGGTTGTGCCCTAGTATTGTCATTCTCCTTATGGATGAAGAGTAGTGTTGATTTCGATGGAATACAACTATCTTTAATAAAGTTCACTTGCAACTTTATCTGTGCTTTGTCTAAGAAAGCATCCATTGATAATACAATGTCATCCAAAAAGGATGGTGATGAAAATCTAATAAACGGGATTTATGGTGGAAACCAAAACAAGCAAGTTACACGTGATTGTGCAATGATTTCCTTAAATACATTTATTCGATTAACGGAAGGGTATCCTCCAACTCAAGAACAGGCCGATAAAGCACTAGAACTTGCCACGCTTGCAGAAACAAACACATCTGCTGTTGCACGGTACGGTACAATATTCCTCTTTCTTTTGGACGTATGGTCCGGTTTTCAACACACTCCTTGGTGTCATTGTACATTAGCTCAAGCAAGAACGTTGATTAAAATTGCTAGATTGTCCCTTACCAATGCAGTTACTAGCTTTGGGCGTAAAACATCCAAGCTAGAGGCTCTCATCTTAGATATAGCTGAAGCTGATGCAGAATCGGGAGTCCTTGGGAGCGGTCTCAACAAAAGTGCTAAGGAGATATACCAACGTGTCTTTTCACAGGCATCTGAATTAAAAATTAGAATTCACGTGCAGATAGTCAGGTCTCATTGCTTACTTGGCTTATCCCGACTTGCCCTAACAGACTCATCCGAGAATGCCGACTCATGTGAGTCTTTGCTCGGTACCGCAGAGGAAAATGCAATTTCAAGCCTCCGCGAAACGAATGAAATAAAATTACCAAAGACTATATCATTCTGTATGATCTCATTAAATACATTTGAGCCGATAAGAAGATTCCACAGAAGCTTCTCCCGACAACTGACAGCGGAAGCAATGCTAAGAAATGGGAAGCCATCTGAAGCGGAATCATTACTTCTGGCTGCCATGGAAGATACGCCTAATGATTTCGATGCAGCAATGGCCATGGGTTTATTTCGAATGCGTGTTGCCTTTTTTCCTATGGATGCACAAAGTCCTGGTACTCTCAAGGCTGCTCAAGTCCAGCTTTTAAAAGTTGCAAAGCTATATCCTAATAAAGCACCTCCTTTTGCTCTGCTTGGATATTGGTTTGAAGAAAATGGCGATGTCAATCGCGCAGTTGGTTGCTATTCGAAGGCATTGCAAATCCAGCCGTCACATCCAGTGGCTGGTCGAGGTATCATACGACTGTCAGATTTTTCCGACACTCAAGCGATATTGGGAAATGCCGTCGCGAGAAAATCGCATCTGAATGGTTGGGCTTGGAAAGCCTTGGGCATTCATCACGCCATGGTGAAGAATGATAGCGCGAATGCAGTGATTTGTTTTCAAGAAGCACTGAGGTGTAAAGATATGGTTTCATCCCATGATCTCATGCATTGCTTTTACGCTCCATCAAGTGAGTATAGTGATCAAATTCCTGAAGATTCGACAGTGTGGTGTGAGCTCGCTGCGTGTTATATTCGGCTTGGACGCCAAACGGCAGCAATCAGAGCCTTCAAATCTGCCTGGTCATTATCTGGTGAACGAATGAATCCTTCATATCTTATTCTTTGGGCACAAGTCCAGCTCCAGCTTGGCCAACATGACGAAGCCATATCCACATTTACATCAGCTAGGAGAGAGTGCGATGATGTACTTTTGCCTGTGTTATCTTACGGATTAGGTTGTGCACTGTTTTCCGCCTCTCAAAGTGAGCTGATGCAAGGAAAAGCACAAAGGGCATTACAAACGTTACTCAGCGCGGTGTCAATAGTTTCAGAAGCCATTGTTGAGGAAGGAGATTATGATTCCAACTTTATATGCTCATTAAAGTTATTGGGTGATATCCATACCTTTGGTGCAGCTTTCCCTTCTCGTGTCTTTGTAGAAGATTGGGATGCCGAAAAAGTTAACCGGTTTGAACCGCCTTCGTCTGAACTAAGTCAACTCAGTTTTATATCGCGAGGGGAAGATTTCTACTTAAGAGCCGAAAAGCTAGCTGAGAAATATGCGACGGAAGAGTTAGCCTTTATAAGAGCCTCACTGGCATGTGACTGCGGTGTAAATATTCTGCATCAGGCTCAAAAGATATGCCACAGACAGCAGCCAAGTATGAAAGCCAATTATTCTCCTTTTTTGGCGCAATGTTCTGAAGAAGCCATGTTGGCCTTCGGGAATGCGGCATGTACTTTTAAGCGATCTATTCAGCTTAATCCTTTGCATGCTCCAGCGTGGTGTGGACTTGGTAGTTCCCTAATTATTTCTAACCCTCTACTGGCTCAACATGCATTTTCCCGAGCTGTCCAATTAGACAAAACATTATCTGATGCATGGGCGAATCTTAGCGTATTGTATGCTGGATTTAAACTTCAGGAGTCCGCTTTTGCTGTCATCGAGGAGCTAACACAGATTGCTGATACTCCTATGATTTGGATTTGCCGAGGGATAATGCTAGAACAATCGATGGACTCTGAAATTCATGAGGAGGCAAGGATGCGAATCATGCTTCAAGCTTCGGAGGCCTATCAGGCATCTGTGCGTGTCATAAAAAATCTGTATGCCCAATTGGGGATAGGAATTACTAGCGCTGTAACGGGTTCAGTAGAATCGAAGGAACGATCCTTTGCTTATATGACTGAATACGTTGGGAATAATTGCAATGAAGATATAGGAGCGTCGCTAATTCATACTGTAATGGAATTAGAGCAAGCCATATATAAGTCTAAGATTATGCCTGCTGCTTGGAAGGACGAAATGATTCAATGTTCCTTGGCTCATTTGGATGAGTTGCTTCAGGATGTTGCTTTGGATATGCATGATGACTGTCGGGTTAAAACAGTGCTTCTTTCCCAGTTATCGAATTCGATTGAGAAAGAAAAAGTTATAAACGAGAAATGTTTAGATCGAAATTTTCAAGCTCAGATTATGGAAGATCCAAAGAATGGAAAACTCTGGCTTGCAACGACGAAAAACCTCGTCATGGAACTGTTTAGAAAACAAAACAAGGCCTCTAAAACAACAAAGGCCATGCTGAAGTTTGTCGAGTCTGTGATAACGGCATCTGAACGAGCAGTGAATATATTATCTGTTTGCGACAAAAAAGCTGGCGGTTCATGTGCTAGAGATGTTAGCGAAGCATTATCCCTTAGATTCTACGTGAAACTTGTTCATCAGGACCTTAATTCAAATTCAAAGAAAGCATCTGAGGAGAGCATTCTAAATAAATATGACGTTCAACGAGCACTTATGATGTGGCCAAAGACTCGAATAGCCAGAGAAGTTCTGTAAGAAATCAAGCAAATATGGTCAAATTGTAAATGCCAAAAATAAAGTTTGGCTCGTTTACGCATGAAGAATTGTTATAGAAATACTGAAAGAAAATAAACAAAATTAGTAATAAATAGGAAGTTGATTAGTTTGTTTCTTCGACCTTTTCATTCTCAAAGAAATATTAGGCAAAATAAATATTCGTAACTTATGTTGCCTGAAAAAGAACTGGGGTGAGAAAATTCTGCACTTTTTCTACTGTACTTTTTCTCGGATGATGAACAACATGATGATCAACAAAAAATTTCTTGCTCATCACAATTGCTTTTTTGTATGCTCATCCAATTGTCAACAAAAACAGTTTTTCAGGGAAAACAGGACAATCTTGTCATAGGAAACTCAGGATTTATAGAGAAGCCTCTCCTAGGTTTCGCTGAAGGAGAGCAATCTACAGGAAGCTATTTCTATGGATTCTCAAGTGTAAGACGAAAAATTAGGCTGAGAACTAGGAGTAAACCATGCATTCAAATTTCAAGGATACATTTTTTATTTTCAAAATTAATTGTTGGGTTCATGGAAGCCATAATCATACAATGATTCTTTTTTCTTACATTCTTGTTGATTTGTCACTGAGAATTCACAATGTGACATTTCGTTTTGATGTTGATAATTCGATTGCATTTCCTCGGGTGACGTGAGATTTAGTTGAACTATATTACCATTTAAAGGATAAAAATCTCGAATTACCATCCTTTGAATGTACATTTCTTCAAATTTAAGAAAGGAAGATGAAAGGGTCTGTACATTCTGAGAGCAAGCCATATAACTGTCTTCGTCCACGTTGGTTGCAATTTTCAAAAGATAAAGGACACTTTCTGTAGTGCTACCAAGAAGAAAGACTGTCACTAGAATGATAGCCATTGTAACAGCCACAAGTTCCATTTGATGATCAAAAGTGTCGGGAAAGGATCGTACACAGGCATATGCAACAGCTCCCCTTAGACCAGAATACCAGAGCATGTGTGCTGTTTTCCATTCAATTTTCAAGTCACTTTGACTCGGATGCATGGACTGTTCGTCAATATCTAAAATCTTGGCATCTATTTGATCCTTATCTCCTTCATCCATTAATGCTAATTCAGTGTTCACTAGTTCAGGCTTTCCATTGTAAGGCTTTCTTCTTTTTTTCATCTGAGTATCGAGATACCTGTTGAAGAAAAATGTAATGGGGTAGACATTTACAGCACGCGCTAACAAACAGGCAAGGATAGCCCATAGAAAAAACTGCCATTGAAAATTACCACCCAGGGCGAAAGTAGAATAAGCTGAGAGTCCCATTTCCAAGAATATAGCTGTCTCAGCAATGTGAGCAGCCAGACGAAAGAGAATGTCGGCATTATTTTGAGTCGCTAGGGACAAATTAGGAACGCAATATCTCTGAGCTGCAACTCCTGTAAATAGGATCGTAACTATGCCTGACAAGTCAAGTATGTCAGCAATTAGGTAGGGAACATACATTATTAAAACGTAGAGGCTGAGTTCCAGTAATGGTGATTGTCGAATATCATTGAATTTAAAAAGACCAGCTGCCAGTAACCCGGCAAAAAAGCCTAAAGCAGAGCTTCCTACGAAATCAACCGTGAATTGAAAGAACAATGTAAGCACTCCAGCGGCCACCTGATCAACTTCGTTGTTCTGTTTAACGAATTTTGAAAACGCATTAAACAACGCGAGACCAACTGCGTCATTGATTACAGATTCCCCAAAGACAAGATAAAACAGATGAGGATCGACCCTCTTTGACTGGAATACTGCTAGAGTTGACACTGGATCCGTTGCGGATAGTAAGGCCCCAAAAGTGAAGAGTTCAGCCCAAGTGAGGTGAAAGTCTCCGGTCACATTTAAAGCAACAACTGCCTTGAGCACCAATCCGATTACAATTGTAGATATCAAAGTTCCAAGGCAAGCGAAAGAGACATATGGGTTTAAAATGTCGAAGGAATATTTCGCCGTGTAAGTGATAGCCACTATTGAATATGATTGGTGGTAAGAGTGCCATGAAAAACACTTCTGGAGAGAAAGATAATAAATTCTCGATTGCAGAATCATCATTCATTTTGGGCTTCAAGATAAGCATTATCAATGTCCCTGATATTATTCCAACAAGTAGAATCATTCCAGCCTCTGGAATACGCGCTGTGAGAGACGGTCGTTTGTGTAACATGTTACTAAGAATCAAAACCAAAGCCAAGAGGAATGAAAACATTACAAAATAAATGGAGATTCCTTTCTCACTACTGGAAATATTGCTCATGTTTGGCACAATTCTTAAATCGCAAGTGAAGGTCTCAAAGACAAAGAAAAGAAATGATCTGAACTTGCTCCCGATGACATTTTAGAAATGGAGTTGTTACGTAAAGGGAAGATCAAACGGCTCGAACATCCGTGCAATCGTGTTTAAAAAACTAGTATCAAGAAACAATCGCAATGACAATTTTCACTTAATCCTGAAATACTTCCTATTTCTGTTGAAGCAGCAGTTCATTGAGGCACACAGCTTAGTTACATGGGAGGGATCATTATTCTTAATGTTCATGACAAAATTCTCTGATTCCTCCACCACTCCTTAAGAATGATTCTAAGCACTTAACCATCTTTTCATCAATTCTTTGTTTTCTTCAATCATGACAATGTTTTAAATTCAAATCTTGATATCAAAATTATCCCTGTCATGTAGCAATCGCCTTCAGTAAGCATACTGCTTTGATAATTGGAAAACACAGATCATTTTTGCTACTGAAGCTGAGCCGGTACTAGATTTTCCTTGGTCTTGATCTTGTCGTAGTTGATTCCATCCTTGGTCATTACCTCAAGACCCTTCAATACCTAGCAATTTCCCCAGAGTTTTGCCTTGACAAGAAAAGTCTTTGACCATCAATACCATTTTTTTGATCTTTTGACAAACCTGTCAACCATCTCGTGATCTTGAGTAGAATAAATATTCATAATGTATTGTGTTCTGAAATGTAAATCCTAATTTCGATAAATGAAACCACTAGAGAGTGTATAGTTTGATGTAAGTAGATGGAAATCTCCATTTATTGTGACTTGGAAAAGAAAATATAGCATATAGGAACAGAGCGGTTGCCAAATTTGGGAAAATACCATCCGAAATGCCTATTTTAATTTGTTTATTTTCCTTCAATGTTGGTTTCCCCAAAAATAAGCTTAGTAGGAAAGGAGAAAAATCGAGCCTTTCCTGTTAAGACTGAAATGACAGTGTCATTAATTTTTGTCTCAAATGAAAACTTTGATTGGAATCAATTATCATTCTAAATCTTTAGATTGATGTGTATAATAATATTCTCTAATTTGGATTAAGATTTTTAAATCTGATGCACTTTTGTCGCAACGACCTTTAGCATTGCCTTCGAATCCTTTTCTAGTCCTCGACTTTATTCATACGATATGGAGAAGGAAGATATCAGAGTGTACCATGCGATCCATAGTCGTAAAGAGACTGTTTCTTCATTTTCATAACAATGTCAAGATGCTGTGCTTCAGACACCTCAACGTGAGATTGATAATCCGAATTGGTTTCAAGCCGCTCAGAGAATTCATTCCTCATTATACCATCACCATAAACGGGCTCTTGTGGCTGAAAATCGCGTATTACAAATCTCTGCACGTAAAAACTTTCGAATTCTCGAATCCTTCCTGAAAAAATCTTCATATTTGGGGATTGTTCTATGAAGTTGTCTTCGTCGATACCTACATCAATTTCAAGCAAATAAAGCATCAATTCTGTAGTACCGCCAAAGAAAAAAACCGTGACAAGCACAATCACCATGGTCACCACAACGAATTCTGTTTGCCTTCCGTAAGCATCAGGAAACGATCGCACACACGCATAAGCTACAGCTCCACGAAAGCCAGAAAACCATAGCATGTGAGCTGTATTCCATGTTATCTTCATATCGCGAAGGCTAGTCGGAGTAGTAGATTTGATTACCTGATGATGAATTATACTCTCTTCATCCTTCTTCTCTTCGTCTTTATCGACCATTTCAATGTGGCCACATACATCACTTCGACCTTCGACCAAGCTTTCCTTAGTATTTCGAAGCGATCTATTGAAAAAATATGTAATAGGATATACATTCGCTGCACGCCCAATCAAACAGGAAAAGATTGCCCAGAGTATAAATCGCCACTGAAATTTATTTTCCAGCACCAGAAGCTCAGAAATCGAAAGGCCTAGTTCCAAAAAGATGGACACCTCAGCGACATGTGCAGCCAAGCGAAAGACGACATCAGAATTTGCCTGTGTGATTAAGGACAGATTTGGAACGCAGTAGCGTCGAGCGATGATACCGGTAAAGAGAATGGTGACAATACCCGAAAGGTGCATTATTTCGGCAAAAAGGTACGGAACATACATAATTAGGATGTAAAGACTCAGCTCTAGCAATGGAAACTTTCTCATATCAACCAACTTCAAAAGAAACGCTGCAAGCAATCCAGACAGAAGCCCCAATATAGAGCTTCCGATGAAATCAACGATAAATTCAAAGAGAAACCATGGAATACCAGCTGCCATTTCATGAACACCATTATCAGGCTTCACGAAGTTCGCGAATGAATCAAATAGTACTAAGCTAACGGCATCATTGAGACCCGATTCTCCAAATACGAGGTAAAAGAGATGTGGATCAACTCGTTTCGCTTGGAAAATGGCAAGTGTTGAAACCGTATCAGTTGCAGAGATTAATGCTCCAAATGTGAAGAGCTCGGCCAAAGTTGGATTGAAGTCTCCCGTCATCTCAAAGAAAACGGCAGCCTTGAGTAACAATCCAATGACAATCGAGGATACGATGGTGCCAATACATGCAAATAGACATATTGGAATCAAGTGTCTGAGAAAAAGCTCAATCCTCAAATGATAGCCGCTGTTAAAAATAATTGGAGGAAGGAGCGCAATGAAAAACACATTAGGAGTAAACAGCAGCAAACCTTTCATAGGATCGTCGCCGTCGCCATCTTCGACTGGGTCCTTAGCAACCATGGTTACAATAGTGCCAGCAATGATTCCCACAATAAGTATCATCCCGACCTCAGGAAGAATTGACGATAGGGTAGCATAGTCATGTAATTTCTTACTAAGGATGAGAACCAAAGCAAGCAAGAAGGCAAATATCACAAAGTAAAATGAAATGTCAGCTTCTGTGCCAATCCAATCTCCCATGATGATAGAGTATTGTTAGAATGTGAATCGTTCTGATGCAATTGGATTCTTTCTTCCTGAAAAATAGTGGGCGGAATTCATTTCTTAAAAGCACGAACGAATCAAAATTCTACTTTGCCTTCCATCTTGGATCGGTGCTTCCAGCGGCATCACGTGAGAAGTTCGTTTCAAAAACTTTATAAATCACGAAAAGGATTTATCTGGGTAAGTCAATTCTCACTTGTGTATCAGCAGAATAACAAATGTAGTTTAATTCTCTGATTGAGAGATGAGATTGACATGGTATTGTAGTTGCCTACTTTTTGTCACACATTGTCGCCCAAAAAAATGAAATTCCCTAAAACTTGTAAGAAGCACAAGAAGAATAGCTGAATTCCTAGTAACCTGCTTGACTTAAAATTGGAGAACGGATAAATACCCGTGGGATGACTCAATTGTCTTACCAATATATTTATGTCCCATCACAAGGCTATGTATCGCAAATCACGCATTAGTAACAAAATTATTCACAATACTAGTCAAAAGTAGTTGATTGATAAGTTAAAGAACTTCTAATTCCTTTTGTGCTTTTCCAGCAATAGCGGAATTCCTAGCGATGTCCAAGATTACCTTTTCATGTTTGGCAAGACCCAGCAGCAGATCAAGACTTGTGGATAGCGGACTCTGCAGCAACAGTTTATATGACACATGTCTTGAAAAAATTGAAAAGGTCAGTGATAGAGGCACTATAGCAATGCAAAATGGAGCCAAAGAGCCAATAACGGATATAGTAGATGTGATTGGAACAATCTCTGTAAAAAATGAAGTTAAAGGGTAGAATTCAGGATGTAACAAGTCTCAAAAATGGCCGATTCAATCTTTTTAGCTTCAGTCAGATGCTGGAAAAAGGATGGAAACTCACCAGAAGCAATGAATATATAGCAATCAGCAAAGAAGATCTTGAAATTAAGTTTGATCAAAGAATCCCAACCAAAAATGGCGTATTTTATGGTGTTTGACTTGCAATGGATGATGAGTTTTGCGGTGGAATTCAGGACATCAGACCTGTCAAAATGACCCTGAATGAGGCTCATGGAAAGTTAGGCCACACGTCTTTTCAGATATCAAAACAAATTGCAAATCACTTTGGTTGGACACTTACTGGATCAGGTGAAGTATGTGAAGCATGTGCGGTGTGGCAATGAACAAACAATTACCACTAGGTGTGGAAGATCAGTCCATCCACCAGCAAGATACAACAAATTTGTTAAAATAGGAGTTAGATGATAGTGATACCATGATGAAACCCCTGGAGGAATGTGCGTTCATAATGTCAGCAGAAGAGCTACATGTTATGAAGTATAATGAGGCTTTGAAGTCAAAGGACAAAAATAATTGGATAAATGCCGTTCAAGAGGAGCAAGATAGAATAATTAAATTTGGGGTTTGGACTGCAGTCAACAAGGATACACACAACTGGCAAATTTTTTTTCTACAACCTGGGTGATGGAGAAAAATTCAAATGGAAACTATCGAGCTAGGATTTTTGCCTGTGGGTTTTAACGGTTAGAGAGATTAGACTATGACCGCTCATCCACCTCATCTTGAGTAACTAGTGACACAACAATCAAAGTAATGTTGATATTGGCAATGTTAGCAGAATTGATACGATATGTTATTGACGTGAAAGAATCATTTTGAATGGTAGATTTGATAAAGGAGAGGAGTTATTCTTTAAGATTCCACAAGGCTTTGAAAAATTCTACAAGGAATTGCAGGTATTGAAGCTAAACCGAACCATATATTGCCCAAAACAAGCGGCGCAGGCATTCTGAACTGAGTTATTGAGAGCTTTGACGGCAATGGGTTTCATAATAAGTGACGGCGACCCATGTTGTTATTACAAAAATGTAAATGGACGAAAAATTGTCTGTTTGTCATGGTCTGATGATTGCATTTTTTAGCTCTATTTCAGATATTATTAGAGAAAAAACAAGATGATGGAATATTTTGAATGCAAGGATGTTTGATTTGTTAATGAATATGTTGGGTGTAAAGTTGAAATGAATGAGACCAGAAGATCAGTGAAATTTACGCAACCTTTTTTAGTTAAGAATTTAGTTGATGAATTTGGTGCTGGACCAAAACATGTTATTACACCAGCTCCAGCAGGTCAATGTTTTCAAACTGGGAATGTTGAAGACACAATTCCGGAAAAAGAGAAAAAGAAATATTAGGCAGGTGTGGGAAGATTATTGTATCTACCTCGATGGTCGAGACCTGAAATCGGGATGTATCTGATTCGGACTATTCAAAAGACGTTGAAACCAAAAGAAGTGTTACAAATGGATGTAGAAAGAATTTTTTCGATTCACGACTGATTTGGATATTTCTAGAAATGTGAGGAGATCAATAGATTAGTTTATCTATTTTAAGCTTATAAATTCCTTCTTTACAAGAACTACTTTTTTACTTGTAACTAGAGTGAAGTAGTAGAATTGCAGCCTTTCCTTCTTGATAAAGGCAAAACTTTGCATTTTGACTTTGGTAATTCCTATGGAAGTTAATGAAACAAATACGTGCCACTTTGGTCCAAGATCAAAAATTGCTCAGGCATTGCAAGATACCCATCACATAATAAGGGATGAGGCTCCAATGACTTCCAGATTTGCAATTGAAGCTGTTGGTATAACTATGCAAGATGCTTTGGGAAATAATGAGCCATTTGGAGGTAAAGCGGCTCTAATTGGAGGTGACTTTAGGCATATCCTTCCAGTTGTTCTTGGTGGATATAGATCTCAGCCTGTTTGGAAGTGCCTCAAAATGTCACCTTTGTAGAATAAGGTTACATCACTTCAACTTACAACAATTATGTGAATTAGTCATATCAAACTTTTCAAGACTTCTGACTTAGTATTGGTGAAAGTGATGTTGAGATACCAGATTTATAAAAGGTGGCTTCAGGAAATAGTATAGATGGCCTTATTCATGACAAATTGGTGATGGACAAAATTTTGACAAAAAACATTCTTACTGTTAAAAATGATGATGCTCAGATGAAAAATAGTAAGGTTTTAAATCTTTTGCCTAGAGATTCAAATCATTGTTTTAGTGTTGATTTTGCTAATGAAGAAGAAGCTGACACTTATCCAGTTGAATTCTTAAATACATTACAGCATTCAGGCCTTCCTCCACATGATCTTGAACTTAAAATGGAATGTTTGTGATGCTCCTTAGGAATCTGAATCCATCAAGAGGATTGTCAAATGGAAGTAAAATGCATTTTTTAAGTATGCCCAGAAGTCTTTTGAGATGCAAACTCATTGGAGGAAAGTATGCTGGAGGAGAAGTATTAATACCTAGATTTACTCTTTGATGTGATGATCCAAAACTACCTTTTACTCTTTACAGGAGACAGTTTCCTGTCATAGGTGCATTTGCAATGACAATGAATAAGTCACAAGGACAGTCTTTCAATCAAGTAGGTGTATACTTGGAATCTGGAGTATTCACACATGGACATTTGTATGACTTGGAATCAGGAGTATTCATTCATGGACAGTTGTATGTGGCTTTGTCAAGAGGTAAGTATCCAGTAAAAATAAAGATGCTTGCAGGATCAAACGAAATCGATGTTTGTCATGTTGTTTATTCACAAGTTTTTGTTTAGGAATACACAAGATACAATATTACAATTATCATGCCTCTCATTCAAATTAATCAGTTGTCACTAACCCTACAAAAATAGCAAAGCAAGTTCCAACTGCATGTATTTATATAGAATATAAATATAATCTTTCTACAAGAGATATAAGTTAAAAGAAACTTTTTAGATCATATTTTATAATTGGTATATACGCTTTGAGCAGCTTTGAGTATTTAGTGTATCACAAATTGGATATACAATGCGGACAAAGTCACCAAGTATTTCCAGTTTACCAATATTCCAAACATATACACAGATCCTCTTGATTGGTGGAAAGCAGCAGAAACACATTTTTCAACAATTGCGAGGATGCCACGTGATTATTTGGCTGATCAGGTGACTTCAGTATCATGTGAACATACCTTTTAGGAAAATAGACAATTGATTACCTCCAGAAAAAGCTGCATGTTTGAGGAAAGTATTGAAGCTTCAATGTTGTGTCAAAATTGGATAAGATTGGATGTTTCTTTGGCATATAAAATATATAACTGAGATTTGACTTTTTTTTCATTTACCTTTCCAAACATCCAACTTAAAGTAAATGAATATCGTTAACCATTCAATGTCCTGAAATTAGTTGTAAATCGGTTCACGAACCGGTTCTAATTGGTTTAGTTTGGTTCGGTTATGGTTTCGTATCATGATATTTCGGTTCGGTTCTCGTTCCTCGGTTCCAGTTCCCGTTTTTATCGAACCGAACAGTTAGTTGACAGGTGTAAAGAAGGATTTTTGTCCTGTACACATATTTTAATTCTGATTTTCAATTTCTTTTAGCTTGTATAAATAAGACGCGTTTTACAAGAATCTGCTTTGTGTGATGTTGATCCTAGTTGAGATGTTATTCTTCTTATCATTGGCTGCATTCCTTACGGAGGGCAATGCTGTCGGCTTTGAAGACAACCATCGAAATCTACAAGGTATCGATTGTCCATTAAATCATTCTGAAGCTGACAAAAAAATCGCGTGCACATTTATTGGCCAGACAGACCTGCAAACTTGTTTGACTAAAAGAAAGGCACGTGCTCCGGGCGGGGAAACAATTCCAACACAGATCTCTGTATTAACACAACTTACTGAATTTACAGTGAACTCCATTAAAGGGGGAGGCATACCAATGAATATTGGATGTCTGACGAGACTAGAATTTTTGCATTTGTATGTCAATAAATTCAAGAGTACAATTCCATCTTCCATAGGAGCACTGACCAGATTATCTAATTTATCTATGCATCACAATAAATTGAATGGATCACTCCCATCATCCATAGGATCATTGACCAGATTAACAACTTTGTATTTGGCTGACAATCACCTAACAGGAACCATCCCATTGTCCATTGGATTATTGACCAGATTAAATTTTGTGCGTTTCACTCAAAATAAACTCAGAGGAACAATCCCATCGTCTTTAGGATCATTAACCAGATTAACTTCTTTGCGATTGGGCGACAATAAAAATTTGAGTGGAACAATCCCATTGTCCATATGGTCTTTTACCAGATTAACTCATTTGACTTTGCATAACAATGAATTGAGTGGAACAATACCATCGTCAATTGGATTTCTGACCAAATTGAATTATCTTAATTTGGAAAACAATCAATTAAACGGCACAATCCCGTCATCCATAGGATCATTGACCAGATTAACTTCTTTGAATTTGAAAAACAATACATTGAGTGGGATACTCCCGTCTTCAATTGGATTACTCACTAAATTGCGTTATTTTAAGTTGAGTTCGAACGAGCTTTCCGGAACTGTTCCCGTATCATTGTGTCCAATAGCTACAATATTTATTGATTGTGGTGAAATATCCAAATGCGATTGTTGTAATTGTGCATAAGGTATTATGAATTTCGAACCGATTCAATGCGTATGTAGTCTTCAAGTAAATTCCAAATGCGATAGTTGTAATTGTGGATAAAACATTATAAATGTCAAATCAATTCAATGCTTATGATTGTTTAGTAAATTCACAACGTACATTATATCCTTTTATGCATCTCCATATTAGTATCTATATACTAGTAGTTGGTGCGATTAGGGGTTTAGGTTTCAGTTGCAGTTGGTATATCGCACTTTGAAAAGACTTGCTCCAATAAAGGTGAAGGTGCAAGTACTGATATCCATTCCCTAGCTACAATGGCAACATCAGGAAACAAATTTGCTTTTGGAAGAATTTGTGTCATGTTCAGTGTCTCGGGAATTGAAGATGAAAATCAAAATGTGCTTTAAGCAGAATCTTCAGCCTCTTTTTGTGGAAGCAGGATCATCAGCAGAGCAAAAACGATCACTATAGCACCTAATGTCAAAAAATATCTCAAGGAATTCAACAATCAAAACTTGTTTGGGGAGCTATATGTGGTTACAACAGAAAGAAAAATGAGTATAAAGTGACAGAAGCTCTGCATGCCCATTTATTGAATATCCTCAAATTCACGCTGATAATAAAAAGATTACCTTCTCATGTTGGGCAAGACCCAGCAGCAGACAAAATAGAAACACTGTTAGAATTTTACAAACATCTGAGATAAATACTAGATAAAGTTATCCTAAGTAATTGCATTTAAGTGTAGAGCATCTATAACTTATTCCAATCTTTTATTACGACGTTTTCATGAAAGTTTACAAAAATGACTCTAATTCCAAGTGTAACCAGAAAGCAATATACAATACAAAGGGCATTGCTTGCTACACAACTTTCGGAATCTTCAAGTTTATAGAATTGACCTTGTTCCATGAGTTGATTTATTCCAGGCAGACAATAACGGAACCAAGATTGAGGGAAACAATATCCCTTATCATTCAAATATTGCAAGATTATCCAAGAATTGAGAAGATATTTGCAAGTTAATTGAGTCATCTTTGCTTTACTGAGATATGGCCTATTGTAACGATAAGTTAACCTTAAGTTGTACTGAATTAACGTCGATGCGGTTCTTCGCGCCAAATAAATTTTTGCAAATAGTGTCTGTCTCTCATCCATATTGCTCGATGGACGTCGGCATTGATGACGATGAGTTTGTTTGGACAAAAATACGAGAAAACAAGCCTATACCATTGCATAGGGGATTGCAAGAACTCGAAAGCTGTATGAGATGTCAAATATGTGGCTCGTTTTTTCATTCTCCTGTGTCGGTACAAGGCTGTTTTCACACCTTTTGTAGTGAGTGTATTCGGGGTGCTATTCGCGCTGGGAAGCTGAGCATCCGACGAACAGCGCTTTGTCCCATTTGCCGCAACCCTATAGATGGGAATGTGAATGATTGCTTGCTTCCGAATCGGAGTGTTGAAGAGATGGTTTACAAGTTTAAACAATTACGAGGAAATTTAATTGCTACATTAGCAGGATCGCCTGAATCTTCTCCAAGTGTCCTACATCACAACGATTTTAATCAAAACAACTTCAATGATACATTAAAATCAGCTACGAATCACAAAGAATCTGGAGAGGAAAGAGAAAACTCTGAACCTGATAGAATAATTACGGCTATGGAGCCACGCAAAAAGATTCCAAAGACATTTTACAATGGGATGAAGCGGAAAAAGCTACAAGAGAAATGTAGAGAGCTAGGCTTATCGGATCAAGGTGCAGATCATGAGCTGAAATCTCGACACCAAGATTATGTTACTCTGTACAACGCGGAATGTGACTCTTTACATCCAAGATCACCACTAGAGCTTGTGAGGATGATACATGAACGGGAAAAGGCCATTCGAGTAAGTGGAAAAAGGATATGAAGATAGCCGCTTTTTATCTTTTGATTTGAAAGCTCACTCCACTGTCTTAAGGAAGAAAAGTGTAGAGAAATGATTAGTGGGATTGCAGATCATGGGACGCTATTGAAACGCATAAAGGAAACCTGCAAGGCTGTTGGTGAAGGCTCCAATGTAGAAATTACCAGCGGCAATGCAGCATTCGATGAAAAGCTATCCCAAGGTTTCAAATCACTTTGTACACAGCTTAAGAAGCGAAAGCAAGAAAAGCTTGAATCATCAGATAACCCAACAACCGAAGGAAATGAGCCTTCAAAGAAAAAGAAAAAAAACTTTCTACCAGACTCAAAACCACATGCCAACAATTCAATTGAGAATTACGATAAGAAAAAAGAATGTCAAAGCAGCGAAAAAAATGCTCGCCCCAAAACGAATTCTTTGGATTCCGTTGGTGAATGCCTAGAAGCCTCAAACTTGTCCATTGCATCGAAAGTCAATGATGAAGAAACGTCTCAAAAATTTATATCCTCCAATGTTTCTACGACAGTTTCTACTCCTCTTCGCTCGCCTCATTTCGCTCCTCAAGTCGCCATGCTATGTGATGACACAAGAAATCCAATCAACAATTCCAGTAGTACGGATACTGACGACTCAAGTTCAATTATTCAAGTGTCACCATCGAATTCTTCCAAGGCATCTCCAATAGTAACTCATAAGTCTGTACACAACCAC
>CAAAJI010000583.1:12950-33760 GCA_900642245.1 Fragilaria radians | reverse complement strand
GGTATTCACGAATGCAACGATTTCGTTCCGAGTGAGAGCGTAGGACTCTGTTTTGGACATGAAAAGTATTTTCAAGGCTGCACCATATCCCAACATTGACATCTTCCCATGTAACTTACACTGTTGACATTGGACACAATCAAATATACTCGAAATGTTATGGAACACTCCTTTGAAACTCTGTTGCACTGCCAAAGATTCGAATCCTGCAAACATAAGTCGTTCATCGAATGCGGAAAATACAGATTGACATGATTCCAGAATATCAGAATCGAGAAGACGGGCCAGTAATCGAGTAGTGAGTTCATCTTCTACAATGTTACCACTTTGGATATTGTAATTTTTAAAAAATTTGGATGCCTTTTTCAATGCCCGAAGAAGTACGACATAGGAGAAATGTAAATTTCGTAAATGATCTGGATTGTTTTGAAATTTTTTCATAAAGAGGGCTGGATTAGGTTCCCAATGAGTTCGATTTTTCTTTTTCGAGGGTGGGAAGTAGTGCTTCGTAATACTTATGGTAGTGGATGTGTGAAGACCACTGAGTAATCGGTATAAGACTCGTTCTTCGTAACACAAATCACTATTTGCTAAACAATTTTCTTGGTAGATGGCATTCCAAATATGAGTCCCATTATATCCTGTATTCCGTTCAGGATTGAGAATCAAGTTGATAGCCTTTGAGGAGTCACCAATGGTAATCGATGCACACATATCCTGCCAGAATTCATCTGGCAGTTTGCCATGTTCGTCACAAGAATCCTTATCTAGGATGACTGGATTCGTATTTTGAGTCCATTGATATGTATTACGCTGCGACTCTGATTCCCACCCCATGGAACGAATGGACGACAATGCCTTTCCAAGGAAATCTCGAATGGATTGTGTGTAGTCACCATGATTTAAGGAACACAGTGGCTCATCGTCTTCATCTAGTCCCAAATCTTTACCACCTGTACACTCAAAGTCTTGGCTTTCATCGTCGTTGATATTATTGGATGTCGTTCCTACCTTTGAATCCAAAGATGTTTTTTCCCCAGAAGGATCGGTCGTTTCCGCAGTTGTGGTTGTTGTGGTTGTTGAGAAAGAAGAAGAAGATGATGATGATGTTGACAAAAAAGAAGGAATCGGTTCATCCATAGCTACATGACAAGCAGGTTCAGCGTCGGGATCTAAATCAGGAATACCTTCCGATGCACATGAACCCTCCTCCATAAATTGTGATTGCTTGGTATCTGGAAGGAATGAATTGGTTGTTGTTGTTGCTGATGTAGATGATGATGATGGATGATTTGTCGACGATGGACTGTTCTTTTCATTCTTGTCATGGTTCGTTTCTTTTTGGTTGTGATTATGATGACGTCCTAGCGTATCTGCCAATGGACATTTGGTATCTAAATCCACTAAAATATTCCGAAAGAAATTGGTTTGTTTTAATTCTTGTAATATGGAATACAATTGAGAATCATTGGCAATTTCAAGTTCTTCAACATTACAATGTGCTTCAGGGATACGACCGGATGGGAATAATGGATCAGAAAGAAAGGGTGACGCGCCAAGGGTGGTAGAAGTAGAAGAAGGAGGAATCGAAATGACTGGTACCAACACATATCCAAATAGTATTGTTACGAATAACAAAAATGATGATGATGATGATGATGATGATGATGATGATATCCAGACATTCATGGTTAACTCTTTTGTAAGCCTTGAATTTCGTAACTCTCAATTTTGGATTCTTCGTTTTTCGTTTGATCCGATTGATGAATGAAGAAAAAAATGTCACGTGGTAGGGGTACATGTATCGATTTCTATCGAAATGAGTCTCGCTGTACTGTTGCAGTTTTCGACTGGTACTAGTCGTGCGTTCGATACTTGCATTGGTTGGGTTGGTGCCATTTGTGATTACCATCCAAAAATACATCCTGTATTAAATTGGGCAATGGCAACCAAAGATGTGCCAATTCAACATCCCCAGTGGAATGGGTATCAATGACCAGGTCAGATGAGTCTATGTTATTTGAAGTGATGTACTTGGCTTCTTTTCTGTTGCCCTGTCTTCTTGTTATCCGTGATGGAAGAGGTGTGGTTCTATTGTTTCCTTGAGGATGTGAAGAGTTTCAGGTGACTGTTAAGAAATGCTTATCTTGAACATCATAGAAATGAGCAGAAATATTGTCAAATAATGTTGGATGAACATTCACTTGATTTCTTTAACAGTAAGTTTTAATTTTATTTGGTTTCTGTCCTCTACAAAGTTTCCTTTAATTTTGAAATTGTTCAAATCTATGATTATATTCTGAAATCACGATCGTCAACTCTGCATACTGTCATCATGTCAAAAGATTATATATAAAAGCTTAAGACTTATTTGCACGACAATCTTATTCGTTTACTACTTAGAAGCAAGCATTTCAAACACTACAGTCGCATTTCTTCCGTTACCTAAACAACCGACACTTTCCTTCTGCTTTTCTAACCAGGTATGGTATTCCCATCTCAAGTCTACTGTCAAACCGACACTAATGACACTTTCAAATGCAGGGAGTAGAAACAAGGACGAATTCAAAAACGTGTCAAGGCCGCTTTTCTGTAAGCGTCTTGCATCGCTAGTATCACCTGTGCAACCTCGACATATCATGTTACTTGTCCCTCCCCACCGGAATGATTGTGTCTGTAAATAACGAGAGTTTGGAGATTCAACGTTCTCCTGGTATTCTTGAACGTCTTCTGAAACTTTTTCCTGCGATTCCAAAGTCGCTGACACTTTGGATAACTGTCTACGTAATGTTCCTCCGCAGGAGGCATTGCAAAACTTGAGATGAGTAATTGCGCCTGCTTCTGGGAGGTATACTTGAAGTCTCTTAACGTTTGAGGTCGAGATATTAATTGTTTGATATGAATTTGAGCCCAAATTTTCATATTTGAAAGTCTTTGAAGTACCATTCTGTAGGGTAGCCTTGATACTACCGGATCCTTTGGAAATGTCCAACAAGCCTAAATTCTCAAAGTAAATCGGTTCTCTGAAGGAGAAATCAAAAGTTCCTCCGTAAAGCGCATCATCAGGAGATGCCTTGTTGCTCTCTTGAATAATCAAGATATTGCCATGTGCGAAGCAGTTGGCGCCTGTGGCTCCAGGAATTCCTCCGTCACCTTTTCCAGGTCCTGGACGAGTGCAGCGCTCATTGGGGCTACCTAAATCAGCATCGCCATCCGGTTCAACACCTGGATTCGAACTATTGAATATACGTGCCTGTCGGAGAGTGGTTCCAGGTTTGAATGGAGCGTACCAACTAATTCCATAGGGTGAAACACTAATATTTAATCCATACGCTCTGTACCATTCCGTAGCAATGTAGGCGCCCCTAGGTACTGCAGTTCCATTCGGAAACCGTTCAAAGTTCAAAACAGCACACACTCGCTGAGACGAACAAGTTGGCATCGATGTGGAGCTCAAAGTTGGAGCTATCGTTGTTGGTAACGATGAAGTCTGAAGGGTCAATGTTGATATTGGTGTCGGTCGATTGGTAATTGGTAGACTTGTTGGTGCCAAAGTTACTGTAGTATTTGGGGCCAAGTTCAGAATACTTCCTGAAGATGATCTGCTACTGGTACTGTTTGAGAGAATTGTAGGCTGAAGCGTAGGTAGAGGAGAGGGAGACGTTGTAGGCGTGGTTGAAGGAAATGTTTCATTTGACTCTGGTGCTAATAAGGCGGAGTCAAAGACTTCACCTGTTGAGGAAACAATTGGAAGTGAATTTACAGAAATGAGATCATATTCTGGAATATCTAGAAGTGGGACCGGGTGGAGATCAACAATGGTTCCTGGCGAAACATACTTTGTTGCCATATACAAATTGTAATCCTCAAACGCTAGTGGATGAAATTGACTGGCATCAACTGGTTGCATCGTATTTTCCAATTCAATACATTCCATTCGAAAGTAGATCCTGGCTAGAGCGATGGTGTAACGTTCCATAATTTTCTGAATGAATTCATTTTCCAAATCGGAACATGTTTCATTGGCAGTAAAATCCATCCCATCAATTCCAATACCAATCTGAAAACGAGTGACATTTTCCTGACCAAACGCCATCATCAATATCATCAACAGCAACCCCAAAATCCTCATGCTATTCATCTAAAGCCTGACTTTCAATCGACAAACTTGTTTTTAGATATGAAAATGCCGGATTATGGATGTCTTGGCGTTGAGTCTTTTGAATACCAACCTCAAATGAGGTCATTAGCAATCGGGATGAGATGAACAATTAATCGCAAATTTCCTACGAGATTATATTGGATGTGAGACTAATATTCAGGGCTTAAATACCTTTCTTATGACCTTAATGACTCTTTCGAAAAACTAAATAATTGTTAGTCCGTGACTTATCCGAACTCCTGATGTCATTATGCTTCAATAAATTCTCAATACTTTGATTCCTTATCCTCAAGGAACGCATTCCTCTTTCACACTTACTTATTGGTCAGTACTGCCTTTTTGAGACTTCGGTTCGTGACTAATTCCAACGTGCATTCTAAAAACCAAAGAATGTGAAAATAGTAATTTCTCTTGTGTATCTGAGCGTGTTTTCAACGAAGTTTTCATGACTGTTATCTCACCAGATCCACAGAAAAGACCATATTCTGAAAGTGTTGGAACCAATCTGGTTTCTCCTAGCACTTGGGCAATGATGCTTTTTACCTCAAAAAGGTCTTTACCTTGTCTAGAAATGTACTTGATCCGCATGTATGAAACTGCATGGGCAATTCCTTGGGGGAAGGCCGTATAGGCCAAGGACATTAAATCTCTGTACTAACATTTTCTGTTGAAGTATTGAGACCCATGTGTAGGATCCACTAGTTTTGTGCACTGATATTCTGTTAGGGATGGATTGAAAGCCTAAGTCTCTAAGGGGATACTGCAACTTTTCTATTCTTCAAAATCTGCTTAGAGATTGATAGAGCCTTTACTTTCATAAGGGTCAAAAAGTAAATATTGAATTCATTTTGATTTCAGTTTCCAACTAAAAGAATGTAAAGCACTTTCATTCTTGGTGTCACCTTATACATCTCTTTCTTAATTCTACTAACTGAATCATTATTTTCTTATAAATCTTTTTCTTAAGTTTACTCGCTAAATAATTATTTCCTTAAACCCCTAACTGAATCATTATTTTCAAATAAAGGCTGATTTTCTCTTTATTATCCAGGAAATAAGGTGTTACCCATAAATTCAAGGCAAGAGTTGCCAGAGCATAATATCAAAAAGCCATTTGTCTTGAATAATTGATAAAAAATTAAGAATGTAGAGTCTGAAGGCTGATTTTCAATCATATGATATTTCATACTTCATTGGTAAACATCACAGAGTCAGAAAGCCTTGACATTGAATAAAAATATCATTACAATTTGTTTGAGGAGTGATATTCAAAATAATCATTAGAGATGGGGGTCTCCGTTTCCAACTTAATGACAAGCTGCATTACGGAGTTTGAAATGAAGATGCCTTTTTGGCAAGAAGACATATAGATGTATCAAATTCAATCTGTTTCTTTTTATTTAAATGCTTCAAAAATCCTTTCAAGAATCAAATCATCAAATATTGACAGTATGTCTTTTCTTATGGTTTGAATTGAAGCGCTTTTCTTGGTTTAAGATAAAAATTCCGTATCATAAAAACCGAGATATCTTTGTAAAGTTTCCTGCCTTTTCCTGCTATTTAAACGCCTTCAAACTAATTTTAATAAGGAACAAGGGATTTATCCTAAATGAAAACCGAAAAATTGAAAATTTATTTCTCAAGATACTCAAGGGAAGCCTCATTTAAGACCTGAAGTTTGGGGCAACGTTGTACCAAAAGCAACGTAGGTTGAAAATGCAAAAACAAAAATTTGATATTAAGGCCTGAAGTTTGGGGCAACAATATACCAAAAGCAACGTCGGTTGAAGATGCAACAAACCAAAAACAAAAATTTGATATTGCATTTGTAAGCAAAACATTGATACAAATAGATATACATATGACATCATTGTTCCTAGCGTCTTGATATGGCCTGAAAAGATATTACATACCCTTAACATTGTTCCATGGAGCTTGTTGCATGCATGCTTTGTTCGTTGATTAAAAGCTACAGCATCCTTCTACTGCGTGACCTGTCCATGGAATATATATCTTCTTCTTCATTGTCAAAATTTGTAACCCACTACTCTTAACTTTTTCTTTTTAGAAATAATCAAAGAAAAAATCATGGAAACATTTAAACTCTTGATTTTTGGATGCATTCAAAATTTACCTTATCAAGAAAAGATCAATATCCAGCCAAAGAAGTATTGCAGGGTATCGCAGCGTGAAAGGAGAGAAAAGTTTGATAAAATAAAAAATGTCAGATTAGAGTTGTAACAATAATCTAATTTTTAAGACTACGTAAATGATCTAGTATTCACTTTCAAAAGTGTCAGGTGGAAGTAAGCAGTAGAATGATAGGTTTGGATTCCACTCAGCCATGTTGCTTGATTTCACCTTAACATAAAATTTACTGTTTGAAATTGATTTTGATGCAAAGCAATCCTTTCGACATGGTAAAGTTAGATAATAGAGGTGAACAGCGACATTTTCCGAAGGTGAAACAATATCAAAAAATTCAAGGTAAGTTGACAATGGCTTAGCATGGCCTTTTGCCATTGTTGCTTGAATGCAAACCAAATTATTCTGAGAATCTTTGTAATACATGTCGACAAGCGGAAATGTTCGATCAGAGGGATAATACAAGATGCCTGGTTTCATGTCGCCAAATGCAGTTACGGTACGATTCACGAATTCCAACTTCACATGAAAATCTTTCCATTCTATACTCCCGTCATTATTTCCAAATTTCAAAGGGGCGTATTTCCAGTGTATTCCGGACAGTGAATGTAGCTCAAAAACACGCTCAAGAAAATATGGATTGACATCTTCGAAATTCATCATACCCTTGTTCACTGCTATCAAGTGATTCGTCACAACATCAATACCAGCATTTGCAATCTCCTTCTGTATCTGACTTCGTACATAATCACAACTGAATCTGTACATGGGAAAAGTGTATCCACCAAACATGTTCGCATCATCTCGTTGTATAACAAATCTAGCCAATCGATGTGAGAAATTCACGACTCCATTTGTAATCTTCAATTCCTTTTCTAAATTGTGGCTTGATTTCAAAATGTTGCTCAAATCACGAGGGACAGCAAACAGCTTTTGAATTTCTAAATCACGTTCAATTGCGAATAAGTTCACAAACTCAAGATTAGGACAAATGGCGATCCGAATAAACGGACCATACTTCTTCACCCTTGCTTGT
This sequence comes from Fragilaria radians, assembly GCA_900642245.1. NCBI lineage: Eukaryota > Bacillariophyta > Fragilariophyceae > Fragilariales > Fragilariaceae > Fragilaria > Fragilaria radians. The sequence goes on along the minus strand of CAAAJI010000583.1, from coordinate 26,417 downwards.
ATTACATCATCATCAGGAGTACTTGCTCCCCTAGCAAAACGTCTATAAATTTTCCCCATCAAGCGGATCTGGAGCTCACTTGGACAAGGCATGTAGAAATGTATTGCATGTTTTGCAAAGCCATGATATGTAGCTGGATTAGGTGACACTGTAGCAATGATGTTACATAGACTATCTGTTGAAAAAATAACGTTAGTGCTCTCACCAGGTTCCCATAGAACAGTAGTACTTGCATCTGTGAGGAGTTGTAGATCCACCGGCCTATGACGTATCATCAAGACCTTTTCAAATCGACTGAGAGCAAACCAATGAGATATCTCCCCATTCAGGGTTCTTACGATAAATTTGGGAAGTTGTAACGGAGAGCATTTTAACCTTTTCCCCCCAGCGTCATAGTCGTAAGTGTCTTCCTTGGATACATTTTCAATGTCGATGGGTGACGCTACTGGGTCTGTCTTTACTTCTTTTTGTCTCAACAGTTCAAACAAATCCTGACGATAGCAAAAAAAAATAAACTTCCACTGAAACCAGGACTTTGATATACCTGGATTTCCAATCAATATGCTCCTTTTATTGTTTGTTATACTTCGGAACAAGGCAATGTCATCAGGACGAATGAACAAAACGTCCGGAGCCTTCTCACCATCCTGATGAGGTATTGCAATTGGAAGTCTCACAACATCCAGAGTCTGTTCGTAGTCATCATCAGTATAAAGAAGATGATCAGTAGTCTCACTTTGAAGATCGTTTGCAGTCATTCGCTTTACTTGAATAAGACCTTGATTTTCTTCCCAGTCATCATTTGCATTCATCCAGGCAATTCTTGCATTCTGCATCGCCAAAACCCATGCAGTATAACTTGCCTCGTCAGTATATGGTATTCCACAGCGCGATAAAAAGTTAGAATAGGTTTCAATGTCGTTCATTCTCGTCGATGGGAAAGAAATCGAATACTTATCAAGGAAAATTAGATTGCAGGTGAGGTAAGAAGTGTTGGAAGTCTCTGTTTTTACTCACGGTGAAAATTTCCGATGGTTTCAAAGTTATAAGCAATATATTTTGATTTCAAGTTGCCGCTGTAAAATGTGTCGATTCATCATTTCATTCACAGGAGTTAGTTCGTCTTCATTCACAGGAGTTAGTTCGTCTTCATTCACATTTCACATGTCACAAACATCTTTGTACCGCTTGTCTTATACCTTCACGTAGATTACCAACAACTGTGCAATTAATACGACTAAAAGGACTTCAAATCTGGAGTGCAGGTGAACTGGTTGTTTTTAAACCGTTTTGCCAGTTTCAAAACTGGTAAAAAAACAGATAACTGGTAACAATCATCTAATCCTAAGTATTTTTTCTTGAGGCAAACTATTCATTAATCTGAAACAAAATCAATCATTGGATTACTAGCATGACAGCAAAAATGCAAAAAGCTTGACATACTTCTCCCCCTATTTTCCTATCTTTGTTGCTTTAGTCTTCAGTCTCACTTTTGAGTCTAAATTGTTCAACCTTATCAATGAGGTCATACACATTTAGACTGTTTAAGTTCCCATCAAAGGGTTCAATGATTTCTTCATGTAAAACAGCATCCATTTTCTGGTTAATAAAGAGAAGATCCGATAGCATTTAAAGGGATACATTTGCACTAAGCGATTGACCAATGACACTTGCTCGAGAAAACTTGCGCTCATTTTGGATTTGTGTAGAAGCACTTAAACAGATGATATTGCGAAAATTGATGATCATCTCAGTTTCCATGTTTAGCATTCTATGCACATCAACTGCATGATGTACATAGTAGCCAACAAACATACAGGGTGTTCCTCTGTTATTCAATTTATTGTTTTTGGTAGTAACAACTCCAATTTGACCAAAGGACCTTCAACTTGCTGGTAGTCTTAGCTTGTATCCAAACAGCAACTGGTACAGACAAATCTCCTGATTCTTGATTGATGTAATATTAGAGAGAAATGTGACTGTCATGGTGCACTCTCCCCAAACACCCGATCTGAGGTGATCTTTCAATCCAGCGCCATTCAACTTAGCTCTAATCCTCCCAAAGAAAGTTTGAAACTTTCTTTTGACTTTACCATTTTGCTGGTGAGTTTGAGGACCAGAAAATTCAAACTTGATTCCATAACCTTTGGATCAGCATCCCTCAAATAAAGCCGTATTCTCCCGGAATCATCACACCGTATGAAGTTAACTTTGACTCCTGCAATTTTTAGGTTGGTGAGTAAAGTTGTTACCTTGACTTTTAGGTCACTTCTTGCCTTCAAGAAGATGCTCCAGCAATAGTCTGTATAGTCAGAAGGGAGAACCACCAAAACGTTTGTCTTTAATAGAGCTTATATCTAGATAAATTCTTTCACCAGGTGCTTGACTCCCTTCCTTCTAGTCTTGATTAACATTTCTTTGTCTTGCTTTAGCCACAGCACAGTCTTCACAAAGCTTAAGCTCACCTTTGAATCTCAAACCATGAATAGTTGCAGGCTTCTTCAAACCATCAAATCCACAATGCCCAATTATTTCATGACACGTGTTAACATCAATGGAGTTGACCGAATCTGATTTGCCTTGAGCAACATAAGCAACAGAAGACTGATTAGAAATCATCTTAATACCGGAGATACTGCCACTCAAAGTGCTGATAACTCTATCAAAAGTGATAGAAGCACATCCCTTTGTCAAACAGATGGTGGTCCCACTGTTGTTTTCTTAATGGCCTTTTGAATGCTGAAGAGATTAGCACGCAAGTTAGGAACACACTAACTTCATTGATGGTGATATCCAAAGTAGAAGCATTAAATTGTATGACGCACCGCTTAAGACTTCAAACTTTTGTTGCCATCCTGCTATTGCCATTGCCAACTGTAATTGTTTCCACAATGTCATTTACATGAAACATGCCTTCAATCAACTTGCAGTAATGATTACACACTCCACTGTCACAAATCCAAATATCATTGCTTAGAGTACCATTTTTTGAAGTTGCAGTAAATACGACATCTTGAGACTTGTTGCTTTGCCGGTTACCATTACAATTATTATTACTGGGATGGTACTTTCGGGCTTCTTTCTTCTTCAATGTAAAGCAATTTTTCTTGTCCTGGCCGGACTTGCAGGATTACGGGCAGAAAATGCCGCCACTTGAGTTACTGTTATTTCCACCATAGTGAATTGCGCGATTCTTGCAGACTTGTGCCCAATTTAACCAAGATTACGACACTTTCCTTTAAACTGTCCACGGAAAAGAGCTTGTTCTTCAGTCATTTTTGACTTATGAGATGAGTTCCAACAAAGCAAGGATAAACTTGATGATGCGTAGTCTCAAATAGATGCTTACTAGTTACCCAGATTTAAATGTGTTGAAATATTGTCTATGAAGTTGACAGGACTACAAAGATGAGAAAGAAGCTTCAAAAGAGATTCGCTGTAATTGTATTATATTCTACAATCCTAAAAGATAATATTTCATAATTTTAGTTAAATACACCGAATTAATATATAAAGAGATTAATTGAAGAGATTTTATTTTGTACCAACATTTGGAGACGTCCAGTGTTGCTAGTACACGCTAATCTAGATGACAAAGATTACATATATATTAGCACATCTAAAAACAACAAATGACAATAATAATATTTGCTGTTTTTTCTGTTTACAAATTTTAGATGATGGTAATCAAAGGTCTCTAATATTTAGGTGATAATACATGACATGTGTTTCACGAACCTTTTTATAATTAATATGTTTAGCTCTGGATTAAGAGCAGTCAAAAGATATTTGACATACTGGCATAGCCACAAGTCAATGAATAAAAGACTGATCTAAATAAATATTATCGAAATGAAACATTAGTCAGTCAAGACTTCAATCTTTCACAATTAGAAAACAAGATTAGTTTTTCATAATTTCCTTAAACTAGGACAAAATTTTTCTATCTCAATTCTCACGTAGAGCATTGTGATCACAGCACGAGAGTGTTGGGATTAAGGAATTAACAGTAATTTTTTAACTTGATAAATTTTGAAAATGTCCCAAAACCCAAAGTTCAATGTTTCAAACCAAACGTCACTACGAATAGATGAAGGAGTGTCAAAAGCATAATTTTGTTGCAAAATGAATTTCACAAGCAAAAATTTATGCTCGGGTGAAATCAAGCTACGTGGCTGAGTGGAATCCAAACCTATCGTTCTGGTGCTTACTTCTACCTGACACTTTTAAAAGTGAATACCATTTCATTTACTTAGACTTTAAAATTAAATTATTGCTACAACTCTAATCTGACATATTTAATTTATCAAACTTTCCTTTCCTTTCACGTTGCAATGCCCTGCAATACTTCTTTGGCTGGATATTGATCATTTCTTGATTTGATGAATTTTGAATGCATCGAAAAACCAAGAGTTTAAATGTTTCCATGGCTTTTCTTTGATTATATCTATAAAAACAGTTAAGTGTATTTGGTTATAAATATTGACAATGAACAAGAAGATATATATTCCATGGACAGGTCACGCAGGAGAAGGATGCTGTAGATTTTAAGCAAATAAACGAAGCCTGCATGCAACAAGGTCCATGTAGCAATGTGAACAATCATGTGGGGTGATCCTTTCATGACTTTTTCCAGCGGAGACATGACATGGTACTGCATTCTCATGTAGTTCACATAAATAAATATATTGATGGTGTCTTTCTGAGTATTAGGTTGAGGATATTTAATTCTTGTAGGTACATGTTGTACTCCGTACAATCTAAGTAATTTCTGAAATTTTGTTCCTAGGAATTCTGTACCGTTGTGTGCTATACAGCGTAACAATCGTGGATAACGGCAGAACCATATTTGGTCTAAAGTTTTAGCCGTTTCCGTGGCGGTTATGTTGTGTATTTCAGCGATTTCAAACCAACCTGTTGCAGGGTTGCAAATAGTTGTTGCCAGCTCCTTATCATGTTGTGCTGTTGAAGGAAAAGGTCCAGTAATTCTTTACATATGTAGTATTCCACGGATCCTGATTAATATCTAGTTTTGATAAATAATTGACAGATATGACATTTTTGTATGTTTTTTTTCTATGTCAGTTCTTATATCTGGTCAGGTTAAGTGAGATCAAATTGACTTTTCCGTCTTGAAACTTCTTTGCTATTATAATAATGGCATGAATTGCCATTGGTGTTAATCCAAAAAAAGTAGATTAGACACCTCAATGTCAAACTCAACATACAATTCCAGTGCTCTTCCGGAATTATTCAAAACCTCCAATGATATGAATCTAATAATACACTATCCTCTAAGTACTGCAGTCATCGCCAAGCACCAGCAAAAAGATGCAAAACTGGTGCAACGCACAAAATATCATCCAGAGTATTTCACTAAGCAAGTGGAAGGCCACAATGTAATACTCCTAAACATATTACATTAGGGGTTAGGGGTTAAGGGTTCGGAAATAGCTCACTAATTTATATAACCCTACATTTTCTTGAGATTCTTTTTGAATTGCCACAGGAAGTAGAGAGAGCGAGAGAGCAACCTTTCAAAGGACGTAATGCGATAGTGAGAGTAATAGGAATTTACAAAGGATTTCAACTGTTCATATTTAAAGGAACACATTTTACTTCTTGCTAATCACGCATCGCATTCCAGGAGCAGTTAAATATACCTAACAATAGGATTTACAATCTCTAACAGCAATGTGAACGCTCTTATTTGAAAGAAATATTAAGCTTCGCTATATTCAAATGAGACTATGTCATTATTGAATTTGTGCAAGGCATAAAAAGAATAGTTAACTATGTAACTTAATATTGCTTACAGCCTATAGTGTTAGGTATTGTCTTAACAAACTTAACTTCAAGGCATGTCAGGAATGATAAAAAGATTGTCTTTTTATTTGCAAGTTTTCCATTGGAGGAAAAACGGTATTATTTATGCAAAACATAGTGCATACGCACGTTAACAAGCAGAAACTTACTTTTGTTGATATTTTATTGTCAAATGACGTCAAGTAGATAATTCCCTTGAATTCTTTGAAAGTAAATTTTAATCTAAGAAGGATTATTTTGGATTTCTGTCCGTTACAAAGTTTCCTTCACTTGAAATTGCTATGAGCTACTATTATCTTAATTCATGATAAGAAATCACGTTCGTAAACTATTCATACTTTCATAATATCAAAACTCAGAAAACTAAGCTTAACAGTTACTTGCAAGACAATCTTATTCGTTTACTACTTAGAAGCAAGCATTTCAAACACTACCGTTGCATTTCTTCCGTTACCTAGACAACCAACACTTTCCTTCTGCTTTGTCAACCAGGTATTGTATTCCCATCTCAAGTCTACTGTCAAACCGACACTAATGACACTTTCAAATGCCGGAAGAAGAAACAAGGACGAATTCAGAAACGTGTCAAGGCCACTTTTCCGTAAGCGTCTTGCATCTCTAGAATCACCTGTACAACCTCGACATATCATGTTGCTCGTTCCTCCCCATCGAAATGACTGTGTCTGTAAATAACGAGAGTATGGAAATGCAGCAATATCGTGAAATTCTTGAACATCCTCTGACACTTTCTCTTGCGATTTCAAAGTCTCTGATGCTTTGGATAATTCTCTACGTGACGTCCCTACACAGGTGGCGTTGCAAAACTTGAGATGAGTAATTGCGCCAGGTTCTGTAAGGTATACTTGAAGCCTCTTGACGTTTGAGGTCGAGATATTAATTGTTTGATATGAATTTGATCCCAAATTTGCATATTGGAAAGTCCTGGAGGTACCATTTTGTAAGATAGCCTTGATACTACCGGATCCTTTGGAAATGTCCAACAAACCAAGACTCTCAAAGTATATGGGATTCCTGAAAGAGAAATCGAAGGTTCCTCCATAAAGTGCATCATCGGGAGATGCCTTATTGCTCTCTTGAATAATCAAGATATTGCCATGAGCCAAGCAGTTGGCGCCCTTGGCTCCAGGAATTCCTCCGTCTCCTTTTCCAGGTCCTGGACGTGTGCAGCGTTCATTGGGGCTACCTAAATCAGCATCGCCATCCGGTTCAACACCTGGATTAGAACTATTGAATATACGTGGCTGTCGGAGAGTGGTTCCAGGTTTGAAGGGAGCGTACCAACTAATGCCATATGGCAAAACACTTATATTTAATCCGTATTCTCGAGACCATTCCGTAGCAATGTAGGCGCCCCTAGGAACAATAGTTCCATTTGGAAATCGTTCAAAGTCCAGGTTGGTGCAAGAAGAGCATGAATTGCCAACTGTACGAGATTGAGTGGGAGCTAAAGTTGTCGGTAGAGAGGTTGGTAGAGATGTTGGTCTTGGGGTCGGTAGAGAAGTCAGTATAGATGTCGGTTGTGCAGTGGGTATGAGCCGGTTTGTAAATGGTAGACTTGTAGGTGTCACTACTGTGTTCGTGATTGGAGTTCTAGTCGTAAGATTTTCCAAAGGTATCGTGCTGCTCGTAACATTTACCAGGGGTTCAGGTTTCATCGACGGTAGGTACGATGGAGATAGCGACGGAGTTGTAGATGGAGAAGTCGATGGTGCAGTGGATGGAGTGATAGAAGGAAATGTTGTCTCTGGAATTGATACAACAGCAGATTCAAATATTTCATTTGTCGTAGCAATGATCGGAAGTGTAGTAATAGAGTCGATTTGATGCAGTGGAATATCCGAGAGTGGGACCGGCTGGAGATCAACAATGGTTCCTGGCGAAACATACTTTGTTGCCATATACAAATTATAATCTACAAATGCGAGTGGATGAAATTGACTGGCATCGACGGGTTGCATCGTATTTTCCAATTCAATACATTCCATTCGAAAGTAGATTCTTGCTAACGCGATAGTGTAACGTTCCATGATTTTCTGAATAAATTCATTTTCCAAATTGGAGCATGTTTCATTCGCCATAAAATCCATCCCATCAATTCCAATACCAATCTGAAAGCGAGTGACATTTTCCTGACCAAAGGCTATCCTCCATATCATCAAAAGCAACCCCAAAATCCTCATGTTGGTATTCAAGAGACTCGAATTTGTATGACGCTGGGTAATAGTGAATGGACCTCAACGGAGGTCATAGACAGTTTGTTGAGAGAAAACATATAATCGTATTTTATTTACGGATATGGGATAAGTAATAATTAACGTTTGGGGCATGTGACCCAATAAAGGCTTGTAAGGCCTAAATCATTCACGGAGAACAAATGGAATGACACGCGTTTCCGTGACTCATGGGAACTCCTCAATGTCGTCAATAAGACCGTTTCGTCATATTTCTTTTCAATTTTTTACATCTAAATACTATGTAATTTTTTCAAGATTCCAACATCATGAGCTCCTTTTTGGTTTCGAAGACTATAAATCACAACCGACTGTCATCACGTTGCAAAAAAAGACTTTCTACAGTCTCCGACAATGCCATGTCCTATTTCCAGAAACCTTATCCAGAGGAAGGAAAATTACCAAAGATTAAAATTAAATCCTTTTGATATCCGAATGCCTCTGGTACAACTAATGTCCTTCCAATCCTCCCAGCCCACATCATTTCACAAGATTCTTCTGCATAGCATGACGCTCATTGCATTAGGCATGCCTTCAATGTCAGCAACCATCAGGTTTATTGAAGTCTGTGACCTTGAGAGACAGCTACTCAGCCTAATCACAGCTTCAATTGTTGGCCTTTAAACTTCAACATAGGCACCATCAATTGTAACATTCCAACAGTTTTTCAATACTTATACACTCGATCCAGCAAAGTTAGCTACAGAAAGCTGTTTTGGCACTCCCAGCCTGCAATGGCAGTGAAGTTATTTACCGGCAACTGGCAGACATACCTAAAATCGGTACAGTGGGTTGATGCATCATTTGCAACAAGGAATACAATGAAAAGCCACCAGTGGGTTACACTGTCAATAGGAAACATCTCAATATTCAGCTTATCTGGTAAGCAAGTGTTTAATTCAACAGGCTTTACCGAAGACGAATTAGTAGGAGTGATGCAATGCCACAAGTAATCTGGACAAGGCACTAGGTGTCAGAGTGACTCACAAAATTCTTTATCAAGACAACAAAAGCGCAATACGGTTAGGAAAGATTAGTACAGGATCCAGCTAATAAAACACAAGTCAAATTAATGATTTTTTTGTTAAAGATATGATAGCATTAGGGGAAGTGGAATTACAATATTGTACAACCATGAAAATGATTGGGGATTACTTCACTGAGCCATTGCAGGGTAAACAGTTCTTCTTGTTCAGGAAGATGATTATGGCTTAGAATGTATTTATGAAATTTTGAATGAGTGTGTTGGATATATAAAATCTATGTCAATCTTGGATTTGAACTTTAAGCATTCCAGTGGAAAACGGTTTGAGAATAAACTCAAATAATCTAATAGTTTATTTAAGTAACTGCTTAGGACCTTTCTCTTAATTAGATTTACGTTTCTATATCAACACGAAGTCCCCTAAATAGCGATAACGGCATTTTTTCGAGTTTGGGAGATAAAATCATAGCTTAGTAAGTCACTAATTGAATCCTACATGCTAGCAATTAAACTGTAAGCACAGAAAGGTGGAGGCAATCTTTACATTTAATGCACTTACCATCTGAAGGGGTCTATGCTAGATTATGGTTAAATACTCCTGCATTCTATCTAGTCAAAGGACCTAAGGTGCTTTTATCACACCCAGGCTCCTGTATGAAATTTCACTCTACAATGATGAATCTGATTCTCTGAGGGTAAAACAATAATGCAGGAAAAAAGGAAAGATCTAGATGAGCATGGTTTGTTCGACAATTTTCTTCATTGCGATGTTATCCTGGATGTAAGACAATCCTTTCTAGTTTGGCTTGATCAATTCAATGATGGCACCATTATGACATTAACATTACAATAGCTTTGTTACTATCAGCGGGTATTATCGTAGATCACTTTCTAAAGTCCTAAGCCTGAATTCTACATAGTTTTAAACTATGGACACAGCAAACGATATAATTCGACTTTTTTCTATTTGAATGCAATCTTTATCATTCATTGCTTTGTAGCAAGCATTTCAAACACTACAGTTGCATTTCTTCCGTTACCTAGACAACCAACAGTTTCCTTCTGCTTTTCTAACCAGGTATGGTATTCCCATCTCAAGTCCACTGTCAAACCAACACTTATAACACTTTCAAAAGCCGGAAGAAGAAACAAAGATGAACTCAGAAAAGTCTCAAGCGGATTTGTCTGTAAGCGCCTTGCGTCTCTAGTATCGCCAGAACAACCTCGACATTTCATGTTGCTTGTTCCTCCCCACCGGAATGATTGTGTTTGTAAGCGACGATGATTTGGAGATTCAGCAATCTCATGATATTCTTGAACGACTTCTGGCGCTTTCTCTTGCGATTCCAAAGTCTGTGATGCTTTGGATAATTCTCTACGTGACGTCCCTACACAGGTGGCGTTGCAAAACTTGAGATGGGTGATGGCGCCAGTTTCTGTAAGGTACACTTGAAGATTCTTAACGCTTGAGGTCGAGATATTAATTGTTTGATATGAATTTGAGCCCAAATTTGCATATTGGAAAGTCTTGGAGGTACCATTCTGTAAGGTAGCCTTGATACTACCGGATCCTTCGGAAATGTCCATCAAGCCGAGACTATCGAAATATATGGGTTCCCTGAAGGAAAAATCAAACGTTCCTCCATTGAGTGCATCATCAGGAGATTCTTGGTTACGCTCTTGAATAATCAAGATATTCCCATGCGACTGACAGTTTGCACCTTTACTTCCCGGAACTCCTCCGGCACCAATTCCAGGTCCAGGTCTAGAGCATCGTTCATTAGGGCTCCCTAAATCAGCATCCCCATCTGGTTCGTTACCTGGATTTGAACTATTGAATATACGTGGCTGTAGGAGATTGGTTCCAGGTTTGAATGGAGCATACCAACTAATCCCATTTGGTACGACACTAATGTTTAATCCATATTCTTGAGACCATTCCGTAGCAATGTAGGCGCCCCTAGGGACAATACTTCCATTTGGGAACCGCTCAAAGTCTAGGGTCGTACACATTCTCTGAAAAGAACAAGTTGGCATCGATGTAGATCTAAGAGTTGGAGCCATAGTTGTTGGTAAAGAGGTCGGTGGAGATTTTGGTAGAATGGTTGGCAGAGAGGTCGGTAAAGATGTTGGTAGAGATGTCGGAAGAGACGTTGGCCTGGAGGTTGGAAAAAATGTTGGTAGCCTGGTTGGTGGAGATGTGGGTAGAGTGGTTGGTAGAGATTTGGGTAGATTAGTTGGTACAGATGTAGGTAGAGCAGTCGGTAGAGCAGTCGGTAGAGAGGTAAGATCAGATGCTGGCTTTGAAGTTGGTATGATTCGGTTGGTAAATGGTAGACTTGTAGGTGCCACAGTTTCAATCCTAGTTAGAGATTCAGTTGATACATTTCTCAAAGATAATGCATTGTTCGTGTTATTTACCAGGATTGCAGCTATCTTCGATGGAAGGAATGATGGAGAGAGTGAGGATGGAGGGAAGGATGGCAAGAGTGATGGTGATAATGAAGGAGTGAGTGATGGAGATAATGACGGAGACAATGATGGAGAGAACTGAAGAGAGAAGGATGACGGAGATAATGACGGAGAGACTGACGGAGAGACTGACGGAGGGAAGGATGGCAAGAATGACGGAGATGATGACGGAGAGAATGATGGAGCGAATTGAAGAGATAATGATGGAGATAATGACGGAGAGAATGATGGAGAAGTCGATGGAGAGAATTGAAGGGAGAAGGATGACGGAGAGAAAGATGGAGAGTTTGATGACGTAGCAGATCGAAATGATACCTCTGATATGGATACAGTGTCAGATTCGAATATTTCACTTGAGGCAGCAATGATAGGAAGTGTGTTGATAGAATCGACTTGATGTGGTGGAATATCCGAGAGTGGGACCGGGTGGAGATCGGCAATTGCTCTTGGTGAGACATACTTTGTTGCCATGTACAAATTGTAATCCTCAAACGCTAGTGGATGAAAATGGCTGGCATCAACTGGTTGCAACGGATTTTCCAATTCGATTCTATCATTTCGAAAGTAGATCCTGGCTAGTGCGATAGTGTAACGTTCCATGATTTTCTGAATAAATTCATTCTCCAAGTCCGAACATGTTTCATTGGCAGTAAAGTCCATAGCATCAATTCCAATGCCAATCTGAAAACGAGTGACATTTTCCTGACCAAATGCTATCCTCCATATCATCAAGAGCAATCCCAGAGACCTCATGTTGGTATTCAAGAGACTTGACTTTTCAATCCACCAAATAGGGGATGGAAGTAAATATGTTTCCGATGCGTTTCTATAAAGGATACAAAGTCATAAAATAAATCATTTATTCGGAATTTATTTAATCATTACAATGCCTCGGCATAACAGCCATTTACAAAAACGATACATAGAATTTTCGATCACGGAAGCTTTCCGGCATAAGACCAAAAGTAGACTTTCTGAGAACAAAAATAGCTCCTATATGACTTTCCTAAATTCTTTTCGGATGACCCTACTAAGTGGGGGAAATTTAAGTCATAGAAGGGCTTAGTCCACGCACGCCAGCCAATGCGGTCGTCCTAGGTGTAGTCGTGATAATAGCAAGATATTAGAAAAAGGGGGACTGTAGTTGTGGTAATCTCCAAAATCTAACTTCTGTTTCTAAACTAGAGATGGGGTAAGATTATTGTATTGCATATACGAAAGTCTGATATAGTTGCACTAAGAAATTATGATGTGTCTTAGACTTTTCTATCATCCGATCTTGTATCCAACTCCAAGTAAGTTTGCCAAAATTGTTCAAATGGTCCTAGAATTTATTGTATATGCATTGTTGATTTTCAATTAATTTAATCATCACTTAGTATAGCTGATCAAATATTACCCATTGTCCTTCAAATGTGTAAGGGAATGAAACGGACCATTAAATACCAGACGTTTTCTGTCCGTGAATAAAGATGTGGAAATACATGGGATATCCCTATTCTCTATAACGTTGTGAATGCATCTCGTAGCCTATTATCCAACTTCTGTTTATAAAGTAGAGGTGGGGTGCCTCTAAGATTACTGTATTGAATATACAAAAGCCTGATATAGTTGCACTAAGAAATTATGATTTGTCTTAGAATTTTCTATCATCTGATCATGTATCCAACTCTCATTATTTTCATAACCATTTAACAGTAGAAAATAAAGAAATATCTTTTTATTGCATATTGCATGAAAGGACAACCATTTTTACTGTTAATCAATTCCTTTGGTTTTAATGGAATACTCAATTACTACTTTATGAATGTACAAATACTTGCTTCCCAAATAATTATTGTTGATTACATGACACTATACAACCGACATACTCCTTCTATTTAATAGGGCCGCAATTTGATCCAAACGGTACCCTATGAAGATACTTTGACG
>CAAAJI010000582.1:0-12763 GCA_900642245.1 Fragilaria radians | reverse complement strand
TCACTATGTTCATGTTCTATATTCGCCATATTTAAAAGTTGTTGTATCCTGGATGGACCGACCATACGATTGGATGAATTTGGCGTGTCTCCTGCCATGGTGGAGGATGAAAATTGGTTATTATTATTACCATTATTGCTCACAAATGCATTGGATGGGTCTTCCAAAATGGATTCACATAGTTCCGCTATGAAATCACACTTTTCTTCGAATGTCATAAATTCATAGTTTTCATCTTCAATGGATGTTGATGTCTTGGTATTGTCCTTCACCTTTTCTGGAGGATGAACAACTTTTGGTTTTTTCTTGGGTCGATCCACCATGTTACAAATAATTTCTTGTGTGTTTCGTTGGAAATGAAATGACTGGTTCTAATCAAATTTCAATCTTGGTACTTGTCCTGAAATAGTACAGTAGAAAAGGGTATCCGTAATGCAACTCTGAAAGTCATACAATTTCAAAAAGAAAAAGATGAAAGTTGAATGCGTTCAAAAGTCAATTAAGGAAGTGGTCAATGTATACAAACAGTGTAGTTTTGATGTATCACATGCACTCCTTGATGGTGAATTTGAACCGTTTTCGATGTATCGCATATACATCTTGATGATGAATTAGAAGCATTCTGTGGCAATCTTGCAGTCATGTGCATAGAAATGAATCTTGTGACAAATGATAAACATGTTCTTGAGGAAGAACACTATATCCGGACCCTAAAGGAAATAATGCAAAGTGTATATAATATACTCCCCTTTTGATCATATGCCCCCACATGTAATTACTGAAATGGTCAAAGCCAGTAATTTTTGGCTTAATACATTCCCATATCAAAATGGAATATCTGATGTACTAAGTTTGCATCCAATTGTGAGGGGATCCTCCATCAATGATAATCACCATTGCACCTTGGCTTTTGATACATATGTGCAAATGCATGAAGCACATGACAATACCATGGCCGCAGGCACTACAGGAGCCCTTGCTCTTTTTGACCTATTGGCAATGATTAGGATGGTTTATATTTCTATAGAATTTCATTTGACTGTCTGATTAGTTGCAAATGCTTGACAGAAATGCCTATGCCAGATAAAGTGATTGATTGAGTTCATACCTTGGTACAACGCGCAAATGCTGCCTGTGGGCCATTGGCTTTTCTTAACCACTATGGCCTTCCTTTAGAAACCTGGACAGTATCATCTATGATACTTATAATATTAGCAAAATCCCCAACAACACTGACAATATGATCAATGATGCAGATGACAAATCATGATAACACCCATGGTGACACAAAGGACAATAATGATGATGACCATTGTGATGCTATTCCATACATGCCACCAGCTCCATTAAAGGCTTCTGATGCTCTTGATATATGTGACATTCATCCTAATTTGACCAATCCCTCACTGGATGATGATAATATCATGCATTGCCGCCATGATAATATCTCTCAAGCCGCTATGGATGTTTATGCTGTCATAAATCATCATCATGGTGGGCTCCCATAAGTGGATAATCACAATGATGTCAGGCTCCCAGGAGTGAGTGTTGACACAAATCATATCCCATTTGGGGTTCCAGGAGTGAATGACATTACAGGACATGATATTGATGCCTTTTCTGAACCTAATGACGCACCCGTTACAACACTGGATGAACAAATAGACTTAGAATATGGACCTCGAATTGATGCCTATAATTTAGGTCCTAGACGCCCACTTACTTAAGAGCATTTATTTATTATTTACAGTCACAAAATGGTTCAATATTTTTGGTCAGGCTGGTACCAATGTTGTTAATACAGAACTAAGGCAGCTGCATGATCTAAAGGTCATTGTTCCAGTTGATCCATCTACCCTCTCCCTTATAGACAAGCATGGGGTGAAGCAATACCTTTTGTTTGTCAAACTATAAGAATGTATAGTCAGTCTAACTTTACTATTGGTAAGTGGCAAGCGGTAGCAGTGGGATTCAAACCCACGTAGGCACAGAAAAATAATTTTCTGTAAGCACTACAGTAATTGCCAGTTCCTGCTGACTCCTTTCATCTAAGACTTATGTGCCACTGCCCATTTCTAGTAGTTGTACAGTTGTACAAATGACTGATGATTTTTGGTGCTCTACTGTGATAGGTTGACTCTATCCATTTCTAATTCAAACAGAAACGGTGAAGAAAAACCAACGGCCGTGGCTGTGCAGATGACATGAAGCAATGTGTGTATTTATAAAAAATAACACAAGTTCTCACAATTTTTTGACTCTGTCTATTTTGCTTGTGCAATTGATGCTGACGAAAATCGAGAAGTTGCCACTGTTGATATTCCAGGTGCTTTCATCAATGCTGATATGGATGATATGGTCTATCTATGCATGAATGGAGACATGGTACTTATGCTTGCCAACCTAACACCGTGCCATTTTAAGCCATATCTTGTCACAACCAAAACAAATCTTCAGCATTGTATGTCCTACTGAAGAAGGAGCTGAATGGTACCTTACAAGCAGCACTACTATTCTGGGGAAAATTACCTGGCCTTCTTAATTCTTGGGGTTTTGTCATAAGTCCAAATGACCGCTGTGCTATGAATAAGTACATCAACGGGTCTATTTGCATAATCCTGTAGCATGTTGATGTTCTCAAAATATTACAAATTGACTCTTCTTATAATCTTTGTTGGCCTGATTTGCCCGCTCTTTGCCTTTCTTCACGCAATTACTCTATCTGCTTTTGTTTGAAAATGAGTGTCCATTGGTAGCTAATGTTAAAGCACCATTACTGTCTTCATCCTCATTATTTCCCATGTTTCCATTTGTGGTAAATTCAATTCCATCATTTACAGTACTTGTCATCATTTGCAAACTTGAATCCTTCCAATGTACCAATGTACCAAAGGTAGCAGGATTGTTGTTGTTACCATAGAGGAAGTCATATTTTAATGATGCTTGTAGCCCACTATAACGTCCGAAAAAAAGAGAAGCAAGCTCAAGTTCTTGTGCACCTGTTTGTGGATTGTCTTTCAAATCTCCAATTTCAACTACTATTTCACTATTAAGTAAGGTCAGTGTCTCCAGGAAGTACATGGATTTCCGCCCACCTGCTCATAAACTTCCTTACAGACATTGAATTGCTCAAAGTATTCTTGCAGTGTCATGAAACTTGTTTGGTGACAGATAAGTAATTGAATGGTGGCGTCATTGATGGAGTCAACCCTTATACGTTGTTTCAATGTAGTTGTATGATGCCAACTTTATTGCCTGTAGGAGTGCTCCTGGAATTAAAGTCTGTATAGCTTGCCAAATTTTCAATTTGTTCACATATGCAATTACTGTATTGAGACCAGACTGCTGTGTATAGGTGCATGCTGAGATTTTTTCTCTTTGCTGCGCTGCTTGACAGCTTCAATGTATTCCATTTTATCAAATTCATCCATAGGAGGACCACCTGGTGCTGCATTGGGTCTAGGTATGGATTGTACTTCTGGTAACTCCAGGTTCAAGATAGAATTGCAAAATTGTCCAGAATTGGCATGGATGTTGACAAAATAGTTGACTAGGACCCTTATTGCCTTTACATATTGATTAGCCTGACAATTGGGAACACAGACATGCACTTGTCCCTTCATCTCTGATATTTCCCCCTCAAATGTTTTCTGCATAGGGGTCCGATTAACATTTCTTCAATTGTTCTTCCCTGCATTGTGTTTATATTGTCTGGCTTTGATTTAGTTAGCATGTCTTCGGTCGATTGAGAGTTTTCTATCCTACATATGTTTAGAAATCACGTGTCAATATTATGTATCACCGTATTTTTTAAGGCAACAGTGTAATACAAAAGCAATACTGAAAAGGTAAATATTAGTTCAAAGCTAAATATTTTCGATAGAATGAGCCTAAGCTCATCATTTCACTAACCTTTCTTTATGCTTGCAGATTGAGTCAGAAAAAAGGATTTGGTTGCTGATGACGTGTCGCGAATGACCAGTCCGTCTCCTATCCCCGTCCGCTCAACAGTCAGAAATGAAGTTGAACATTGCAAGTCATACAATCTCAAAAAGAAAAATGCTTTTCACATATGATTAATTTTGTTTAACCACATAGTTAATTCAAACAATTATTCAAAACTACCGAATTAACTCAATGCTTGTGAGTCTTAGCACTCCTCTGAATCAGAATTTAGCAACATCAAATTTCCTATGCATACTGCCTTAATTTTTAAGGAACAGATGAAAGTCCAAGGACTCAGAGAGAAAGGCTTATCTCCACCCCACTACACCATGCAACATATTGAAGGCTATGACCTTCTATTTTTTAAGGACAAAATATATATTCCTCAGTCTTTAAGACAGAGAGTACTTGCCTGGTATCATGAATACTTACTTCATCCAGGATTAACTTGGACTGAACAGACTATCAGGAACACTATGGCATGGCCTGGTCTAACCCACGATGTTGAAGGTTTCTCTTCTACTTGCCCAGTCTGTCAATTAACCCAAAAGGAAAGTAAGAAATACGGTCTCTTGCCTTCCAAGACAGCAGAATCAGACCCCTGGGTCATGGTTTGTGTAGATCTGGTGGGTTCTTTTTCCATAAAGACCCCACTCAAGACACACTCTTTGCTTGCTCTCACTATAATTGATCCAGCCAATGGATGGTTTGAGATTGTCCAAGCCAATTCTAAGATGACTACTTCCATCCAGGATTTGTTTCAAAATACCTGGTTGGCATGCTATCCCTGTCCGCAATTTATTGTCTTTGACAATGGGGGCAAATTCAAACGTGAGTTCAAGCAAATGTGTGAAAATTATGGCATTACAGCCAAACCAAAAAACAAGTCATACTCCTCAAGCAAATGTAATCATTGAGCAAGTCCACAAGGTGGTCAATAATATGCTCAGATCATTTGACTTAGAGAAGGAAAACTTGGACCAAGATAATCCTTTTGAGTACTTCCTCCAGTCTACTACCTGGGCTATAAGAAGTACCTATCACACAACACTACAGGGAACACCCTGTCAGTTGGTGTTTGGCAGAGATATGATTCACAATATTGCATTCAAGGCAAATTGGGATCCAATTCAAAAAAGAAAACAGGACATAATCAAGAAGTCCAATAAAAAAGAAAAAAAGAGTCAAATTCCTCCCGGAATACTTCGGAAGCTCTCAACACCACGCATTGGACCATATCCAGTAATTCAAAAAGGAATTGTAACAGAGCGAGTTAACATCTGCTGGATCTCTCCTTTCCAATAAAATCCTCAGGTAATGTGTAATCTTGTGGGCAAATGACATACCTTGAGTTAAGTTAATAGATAATACCTAACACTATAGATTATAAGCAATACAGTCTAATAATACTATAATACATTATTAAGGCAAAGAGAGGTGTGTGTGTACCAAGACTTGAGACGTCCAAAGTTATTGTTAGTATATAGTAAATTATGCTAGAATTAATACTCTTATATTTACTCATCAAAAATTAGAATAGGTCAATTAGGTAACCATTCCCTCTATACCTTCCACAAATTCAATGAAGTCATAGTCTAATATGAATTTAGTGATGCTAAATATTGCTAAAAAATGACAAATGGGTCATGCAATATCTTTTCAGGACCGTCATATCAATACGGTAGAAATAACTATTACAGATTCCTAAGTAACAAATAGAAATCTATCAAGATTCACAATTGATGAGTCTAAGTCTTGAATCTAAGACCACAAAGTCTAAATGTTAAGTGTTGAATCTAACAAGTAAGCTAAAGAGACTACGTAGTCAAGGAAACACATTGCAATTGATTTGCAAGAGATCTAGGATAAAAGTAACCTTTTAGATCATAATTTACAATTTGTATAAACTCTTAGAGTAGCTTAGAGCACTCAGTTGATCTGTGGAAGTTTTGTTCTCAGCCAAGCTTTCCTTCTCCCACTCCATTTGCATTAACTTCTTGAATTCACCCCAATCAAAGTAAAATACTTTTTCTTTTTCCAGGTTATTTTTAGCCAGGTACATTTCACGCTTTTTGAGACAAAGTTTCCTAAGAAATGCATGCCCCAATGTTGCATCATGCCGGAAACCAAGTCATGTTGCTTGAGTTATGGATAGATGCTATGCTTCCTGGCATGTCTCTAAGTCTGCATTCTTCTTTGATGATAATACTTCTGCGTTCAATGAACTCACGAGGTGACGAGTGTTTGGGTTGCCGTTTTCAGTCCAAACGATGAGTAATTGTTGAAATCTCCGAAAGATTCGACAAAACTGAAACTTCTGCTGTTGCTATATATCCGGATATATCGCCCTGCGCAAGTTTTGTGACCGTTATGATGAAATGGTATTTCCGGGTTATTTATGTAAATGAATACGTGAAACCATACCAGATTGACGTTACGAGTAAGACGAGACGATGTAATGTTTTGAATCCTTAGAAATCGTGACTCGACCACGATATGGGAATCATTTGTTGATGTTGTGATATTCTCATAGTTTTAGTAATCTAGTGGTTCTAAAATAATAACAGCTTAAGATCTTAATCTTGGTTTGGATTAGGATTCTTTCAACATTACTAAAACTATAAGGTATCTTACAAGTATAAGAGAGACAGATATGTCGGCAAGTGATTCGAAGGTCATCGAAAAAAGGATTCCAGGAGATAGAAAGGACCGCGGAAGCGGCGGTAGATTCAAGGATATGGGAGGTTCCAACCCATATAAAAAGCCAAGGTTCACTGGCGATTGTGACGATTTGAAGGAGTGTATCTTTGATTGCAAGGATGGCAAGCAAGCCAGCAATTTTGAGATGAACTTCAAGAAATTATCTATTTACGCGGCCACTAAGTATGACATGGGAGCGGTGATCATGACCATGATAGATGAAATGACTAAATCAGAGATGAATCGACCAGTTCCATATACTGGAGAAGATCCCATTGAAGCTAAAATATTTGAATTGAGAATCGCTCAATACATTAACAATCAGCAGAAACTGGAAAACGAATGAAAAAAGTTGTACACCGTGATTTTAGGTCAATGCACCAGCTACATGACAGCAAAGTTGAAGGCTATGCCTACATTTAAAGAGATGCATCATGAAAAAGATCCAGTAAAGCTTTTAAAGGCGATTAAAGGTTTAACATTTAGATTCGATAGCAAAAAAGAATATGAAATGAGCCTTGTTGAAGCAATCGACAAACTGTACCGATTCTATCAAGGAAAGGATATGCCCAACACTCAGTTTCTTGAGAAATTCAACAACCTGGTTGATGTAATTGAGCACCATGGTGGAACTATAGGAGTGCACAAGAAGATTACTGAAGATATCCTTGCAAAGCATACTGGCGGAACGTATGATAGTGTAAATTGGAAACTGGCATACACCGATGATCAAATGAAAAAAGCAACGGAAAAAGGAAAAGAAAGAATTCTAGCCAGGATGTTCCTTAACCGTGTTGACCGCACCCGTTATGGTTCCATGCTTGTCAAGTTGCAAAATGATTATGTTACCGGAAGACATGATGTATATCCCAACAACAGAATTTCCGCCTTTGCACTCATCAATAACTGGAACAACGGTTATGAAAAATCATATCAAAATCCAAGTTACAGTGGAACATCTTTTGCTCAAAGTGGATCAAGGTTGGCAAATGGAATAGCTTGTTGGGGATGTGGCAAGGAAGGAATCACCTTGGTGGAATGCACCAATGCAAACTGCATTAAAAGGTTCAAGGCAAAGCAGGATAGAAAGCAACCAGGTACTGACAACTCTACGTTTCAAGGTCAACAACAATTAAATGTGAAAGCAATGAATGAGGATTCAATGGAAGATGGGAGTAACGAAAATGATTCTGATAAAGAATACAATGGATACTATGTCGGAAATGATTTTCACCAGCAAGACCACAACATTTTTAAGCAGTCAAGGAAAGGTTGGTGATTCCCTTATCTTGCTTGACAGTCAAAGTACACATAGCACATTTTACTCTGCTAAATTGGTACGAAACATCCGAGATGCTTTGAAACCACTTCAAATGATATCCAATGCAGGAAGGATTATATACAATCAACAAGCTGACTTACCAAACTATGGTGTAGTATGGTTCAATCAGAACTCAATTGCCAATATAATCTCCATGTCGGAAGCAGAGCGTAGGGGACATATGATATCTTACTCTCCTGGATGCCTCAAGCTCACTAGCAAAGAGAATACATCCACAATGAACTTCAAAATGAATCCATCAGGATTGTATGTCTTCAAGGCACCTGATCTTGAATTAAATCTTGTCCAAACCATCAATGAGAACAGCAAATTTCTCACACCAAGGCAGATAGAATCAGCAAAGCGCGCTAGGGACCTTTATGAAATGATTGGACGACCATCATCCGTCGATTTCATAGCAATTATTAAAAATAATCTCCTACCAAATGTTGATATCTCAGTCAAAGATGTGGAAAATGCTCAGAGAATCTTTGGAAAGGATTTAGGCAGTGTACAAGGGAAGACTGTTAGACTGCGCCCAGAAGCCGTAACTACAGATTATTTTCAAGTTCCTCCTGATATTATGACATTACATCAGGATGTGACAATTGCAGTTGTGATGGAATGCAATTCCTCATCACAACATCCAGAAACATCCAATTTACAACAGTGGATCGGTTGGAGAGCAAAGAGTGGAGAGCTCTTATGACAAGCCTTGAAAAAGTCATTAACCTATATAAAAAGCAAGGCTTCAAAGTTCGGACATGTTTGGGAGATGGTGAGTTTGAAAACCTACGAAATTCACTACTGCATACGGGTGTACATTTGAACGTGTGCGCGCCGGGTGAGCACATACCAGAAGTAGAAAGAAAAATTCGTACGGTGAAAGAACGTATTAGGTCCATACTCACCACTTTACCATTTAAGAGATTGCCACCAATTCTCGTCGCCCATGCTGTTACTTTTTCCACAATGTGGATAAACTTCTTTGCACCAAAAGGAGGAATATCCAATACCCTTTCACCACAGGCCATAGTGACAGGGCTGTCACCAAATGCGGATAAACACTGCAAAATTCCCTTCGGTGGGTATGCTCAAGTATATGTTGATAGCTCACAAGGCAATAGTGTGATGAGATCAAGGACTGTTGGAGCAATATCTCTGGGACCAACAGGTAACATTCAAGGGACTTATAAGCTTATGAGTCTCCTGACTGGAAGACTCATTAAAGCTCAGTCGTTTACTCCTTTGCCGATGCCAGAAGAGGTGATAATGCAAGTAGAAAGGATGGGCACATTTAAATCGGCTTCCAGCAAAGATGAAGATGATAGTGATGATATAAGTCTTGCATCTAGCAACTATAGCAACATCAGTCAGGGTGAATCAGCTGATTCATTAATCAACAATCCGACCCAAGTGGAAACAAATGAAAATTTCATTCCCGATACAGTTCCTTCTCAAGCAAATGAAGTACAAATTGAAGGAGTGGACAGGGAATTAAAACAAGCTGAAGTATTTCATGATAACCAACAATATTGGGATGCAAACATTGGCAGACAAGAAGTTCTAAGCGACAACGAGGAGCTGGAAAGTGGAGATGACAAATCGGTTGATTCAGGCAATCATGAGGATTTAATCACCAATGACATTATTGAGGAACAAGAAGATACAAACAAAATAGAGGAAGGGTTTGATGCAGAGGATGATGCTAAAACTAGCATTGCAAAAGAAGATTTTGAAAAGGAAGAAAATATGGTGGAGACTATCAATAACTCCTCAAGAGTTCAGTACATCACTAAAGGAGGTAGAAATGTGAAGTTAAGGAAAGACCTCTTTGATAACTATGAGTTTCTTCAAGAGGGCTTGCTGAACAATTATGAAGACCAAAAATTAAAAAATATCTCTATGCAATGGTCCCTAAAACAAGGGCTGAAACATTTCCCCAAGGAAACAAGGGAGGCAACTTTATCTGAGCTTATGCAGCTACACAATATGAAAGTCTTTGAGCCAGTGGATCGATTGTTGATGTCAAAACAAGATATTTTGGGAACTTTAAACACTCTAACTTTCATTAAAAGGAAGAGATGTGGGCACATAAAGGCTTGAACCTGCGCAGATGGCAGACCGCAGAGAGATTTGTACCAAAAATGGGAAGCTTCTTCACCAACAGTCAGGACGGAATCGGTTCTATTTACCTCCATGTTAGATGCCCGTGAGGGAAGGATTGTAGGAGTGTACGACATATTTGGTGCGTTTCTTCACGCAAAGCAAACAGATTTGACATATGTTAGGATGACTGGTGACGCAGCAACACTTCTTGTTGAGATTTCTCCTGATACATATAAAGGATACATGATATCAGAAAGAGGAAAAGATGTAATATATCTTACTTTGAAGAAGGCTCTATACGGATGTATGAAATCTGCCCTCGTGTTCTGGGAACACCTTTCTGGAAAGTTGATTGAGCGAGATTACAAGTTAAACCTGTACGATTCTTGTGTAGCTAACAAAGCTATAAACGGATCACAAATGACAATAGTCTGGCACGTTGATGATTTAAAATTGAGTCATGTGAGTGAAATGGTTCTAGACGGGGAGGTTGAGTGGTTAG
This sequence comes from Fragilaria radians, assembly GCA_900642245.1. Classification (NCBI taxonomy): domain Eukaryota; phylum Bacillariophyta; class Fragilariophyceae; order Fragilariales; family Fragilariaceae; genus Fragilaria; species Fragilaria radians. The sequence continues at coordinate 2,186 of CAAAJI010000582.1, read as the reverse complement.
AGACTATATATGGATCTCTAGTTGGATCAAAAGGAAATTGCCATACGTATCTAGGAATGGATATGCATTTTAACAACAAGAAGCTTCAGATCTCAATGACTGGATATTTGCATGAAATAATTGATGAATTTCCTTTCGAAATCATGGGGAAAGTAGTATCAACACCAGCAGCACCACACTTGTTTGACAAAGACAAAGATGCAATACCTTTGGACACAAATAAGGCAAGAATATTTCATCAATTAGTCGCTAAGACTCTCTGGGCCGCTATCCGAGTACGCCCGGATCTGCTTACTACTTTGTCATATTTGACCTGCCAAGTCAAAGCACCTGATGAGGATGATATGAAAAAGCTATTGCTTACATTCGTGATACAGTAAATTTACCATTAACTCTTGGTATGGAGAATGTAAATGAACTTCGATGGTGGGTTGATGCGTCATTTGGTACGAGGTTTGAAATGAGAAGTCAGACTGGAGCTACTTTATCTCTTGGCATTGGATCGATATACAGCATGTCAAGGAAGCAAAAATTAAACACAACAAGCTCTACAGAGGCAGAAATAGTAGGAGTGCATGACGCAATGTCGCAGATTATTTGGTTTCGGCATTTCATCATAGCGCAGGAAGTCAAAATATATCGCAATATCCTTTTCCAGGATAACAGAAGTGCTATATTGTTGCACAGAAATGGTACTAACTCAAGTTCACGAAACACAAGGCACATTAATATCTGTTATTTCTTTTTGAAGGACAGGATTAAATCGGGAGAGATTGAAGTTGTGCATTGCCCTTCAGAGGAAATGATTGCGGATTTCTTTACGAAACCAATACAAGGTAGAAGGTTCATGGACCTCAGGAAATTAATTATGGGAGAACATGATGAACAAGGATGATCGCACATATTTTGAAGGAGTGTGTTGATATATATCCAGATATATCGCCCTGCGCAAGTTTTGTGACCGTTATGATGAAATGGTATTTCCGGGGTATTTATGTAAATGAATACGTGAAACCATACCAGATTGAAGTTACGAGTAAGACGAGACGATGTAATGTTTTGAATCCTTAGAAATTGTGACTCGACCACGATATGGGAATCATTTGTTGATGTTGTGATATTCTCATAGTTTTAGTAATCTAGTGGTTCTAAAATAATAACAGCTTAAGATCGTAATCTTGGTTTGGATTAGGATTCTTTCAACATCTGCATCCCAAATCTTTCTTTCCAACATTGTATTGCCATCAGGGCACTATAGAAAAAATAAGCGAAACATAAAGGCAGCACGAAATCCCTTGGATCGCCAACATTTTTTGTAGCAGAGACAGTCCTTCTGTGATGTCGAATAGACAATAATGTCATGCTAGGTCATGTAGTAAAGAGTAAATATTCTATCATGCAATAAGTTGAATGGCAAATTTTGTGTTAAGAAACAAAAATCATAAAAATTGGAAGTTATAATTATTGCTGGAAAGTAACAAACTGAAATTCAAAGACAGTCTATTGGTGAAATAGAGATGATTCTCAAGTCTCCAGAATGATTGAAAAAGCGACAGTGATTCAATCAAAGATGATAAGCAGCGGCTAGAATAAATTAACATGATGACAGGAGCAAGTTACCTTAATCAGATGGATTGGAAAGGAGATCCACATCAATTGACAAACGGGTTTGGGTTCTCAATGTTTCAATTTCATATACTATCCCTTGTCGAGACCTTCCACTTACGGCTGTGCTCAACAAATCTTTTGATACTTGATTGCAAACTAAAATTCCATACGTTGACTCCATTGCTTTTACCTTTTTGAAGGCTCCCCAATCAAAGTAAAGAACCTTGGCTTGTTCAAGATAGTGCCTTGCCAAATTGTGGTCGCCCAAACGTAAACAATATTGTCCTAACAGCTCATTTCCTAGAGCCGCATTGTGAAGGAAACCAGATCGTCGTGCTGGATTAATCGATTGATGATAAGCGTCCTGAATACTCTCTATCGTCACATTCTGTTTCGTTGTTAGGACTTCAGCCCTTAACAGGGCAGCCAAGTGTACAGTATTTGGATCTCCCTTTTCCGTCCACGATTGGAGAATCCGTTGGAACTTTCGGAAGATCCGCCAATAACGCCAGCGTTTCTGACTACTACTAACTTTGCCTGTTTCCTCTCTCCAGCACTCCATGGCTACCAAAGAACTG
>CAAAJI010000581.1:23609-35013 GCA_900642245.1 Fragilaria radians | reverse complement strand
TAAGGCCTACAAGAGCCCAAATAGCTTTTGACTTACGGCTGGAGCCAAGGAAAATCCTCTCTCCTATGCGATATTCAATCATGATGTTTCAATTCTAATGGTACATCAAGTTGACAACAGTTATTTTCACACCAAAAAAAGCATCAGATTAAAAAGATCCCAAACTGCAATGACTTTGGACACGATAAAGGCACAAAGTCTGGATTAAATTGTGAGTATACTCTGCATTTGTTTTTTACTCTTTTCTTTGACTCAGAAGTTATCAAACTAATGGAAGCCTTTATGACCAATTTATTTCTGGAAAGACAGATTGAGTCTTTTCCAACAGTCTTATGACCACTAAAAAGAAATTTCAATACTTGACAATTCATCCAGTAGCCTTGGTCAGTTAAGCACCCGTTTGGGGTGGAGACAAAACATGGCCAAAGGTGAGAGAATTCAACAAGAGTGATTCCATTACTTGAACTGCATCGATGATTAAGGTATCCAATAGAAAGGAAAATTAAACCACTTGAATATTGGCTAAAAATTGAAGTGCGCGTTAACCTGATTTGGATTGTCCCATTTTAAATCTCGTTTTAATACCTCAGAAAAATCTAACACTAGTTACCTGTCCATAAACATTATGGATTGCATTATTTACAAATTTGGCTGTATAGTCTTCACCAACGAAATTAAGGTCATCTTCCATGTTTCAAACACATTTGTATCTATTAAAGTTGTAATCGTAGTAAAAGCCCACACTTATGGTGCAGAACGCATCAACTGGAGTACGAACTCAACATCTTTAGGTTTTGAAGAGTGTAAACAATTCGTGAATGCTTGAGTAAATGAAAGGTAACTTGAATTTGGTGTTGTAAGTTTCAGTGCAATGCTCGTTTTTAGTGCCACAAATGCCACTACAAAAACCCGGCATTTTCCAGTAGTTACATGCAGTCTTTACTGATATTCTGAGAGTATATCTCACCGTCACTTTTTTATTTTATCTATCTGAACGTCTGTAACATGCATAATACCTTCGAAGTTCTTTGTAACCTACTACCCAGTTCCCCCATGGATATTTAGAGAGTGTTGTAGTTTTCTGCCAATATTAATGATCAACTTGAAATCCATTGACCACCAACTGTTTGGTAGTTTTTTGAACAATATAACGGTTGGCTCCAAAGTTGTTCCTGATTCATTTCAGATATCAGAAACCCTTTTTACATTCAAAAATAACCTACAATGATTTAAAGCACTCAATTCATATAAACTGAATTCCATATCTTCTGCAACTAGCGCAATTTCATTGTCATTCTCTAGTTTAAAGGGAAAACGTCCTTTCTTAGATAGATATCAATGTCATGTACTTTCATGGTGGGGAAGTGTGTCTTGCTTTGTGTGGAAAGGATTGTTACCTATACAGAACAATATTCCATCTACTTTCTACTAGAGGTAAGTGACAAACAGGAGCAATAAGATTCTAACCGACAAGGGCACAGAACATTTGATTTTCTTAAACCACTATAGCTTTTCTCGGTTGCTGTTGACTCCTGTTATCCTAACACTTATATATCACTCTCCATTTCTAGTACATATACACTAGGAAATATTTGACTGATATCTCGCTGATATATCGACTCTATCTATTTCTTATATTTCCTGTACCTATCAGCAATTTTCGCTTGCTTGAGTTTGTTTTTATCATGTTTCCGACAATTTAATGGTCTGATAATGCATTTGTTAAACGTTGTATATTTATAAGTTCTTGTTTAATTTTAAATATCCATGTGCCCCAGCCCTCCTAGATCTCGGCTGCCTGTAACGTCATTGGTTTTAAATACCTTATTTTATGCAGGAAGTGAAGCTTATTCATCGTAAACCGACTGTATAATTCCATGTCATTCGTACATGACCCATGCAAAACATACCTGACCTTTGGGGTGTAAATTCTTCTATACTATATCTCACATTCTTTCACAGTTAGATTTTTCGGCTGGAGTATTCCTTCAAATCTACTTCTGTATTACTCCATATGAGATCTTTGAGTTCAATCAGGTTCCTTTGGTGATGCTAAGTGTCCAAGGGACTAAAAATATGTGGATACGTAAATTCTCTTTGCTTATTGGCTTTCATTCAGTTGTTGATCTTCCTTTTTAATCACATCTTGCATTACTGGCTTCCCTGTTGTGGTGCATTCCCGATCAATTGCGTACAATATGCATTTTTTGATACCTTCTTTTCTCCCCTTGCCTCTAAAATATTCTGCCATCTTTGAATGTCTCTGGTCACAGAGGCATACATTTCATCTGAGTCCTAGTGCTATGGTGTGTGTTGACATCATCAACATATGATGTGCTGATTACTTTTCTTTTGGTCTCATCTGGTAAATCAGAGGCACCCTGAGCTTCATTGTTTAATCATTGAAGAAAAATGCTTGACATCATGATCCAAATATGTGGGCGGTTATCCGAACCTTGACCTGTGCAATAGATACGATAATTTGTTGGAATAAAGTATTTCCAATCTTGTTGTGATAGAGGTATTGCGATACAATAATTCATGTATTTTATCAGATGACTATGGAGTAGAACTATGGTCTGGTGAACACCGAAGGATACGCTTCTAATTGAAGCCAGAATAGGCGTTATTCTGCCATGTTAAGTTGACCTGTTTGTACTTGTAAGTATTAAAATATTGCGTTCAGCAACACTCCAGCCGATCAGCTTCATTGTCTTCAAAACAGGTGTCAAGAACACAAAAGATTGTACCAAGTTGTCTTCAATGAAGGTTCATTTACAAACAAACCACAGGTTTTTGAAGAGGTAAATCCCTCAGCTCAGCACCCTACGCAAAAGAGGAAGGTCAGAACAATACATCCAATGTGAATTTTGATCTGGATTGTGTATGTTACAACACCAGTCATTTCACAGGAGGAAAATACATTACCAGGTTCTACACCAATGGTACAATTTCTGTACTGACACTACAAGTTGAATCATATTTCTCCTCGAAATATGATAGAAATGGCAAAGCAAGGGTTGCTACCAAGAAAATTTCATGTCTGAATGGCAAAGGAACAAGGCAACCTTGGAGGAACAAACCTGCAAAAGAGGCACTAGTTGCCAATCTCAGAGAGGCAAAAGCGACTGGTGAGTATGTGATTGTAGACCAACTTGAATCAGCAACACAAAGACTAATTGCTTAGGTAAAAGGGTGGATAACCACCAAAAGATACAGGGCAGCAACAATCTTTGTTGATCATCACAGTGCTTGTAGAAATCAACGAATGCAAAAGAGACCTTTGAAGCCAAAGTGGCTTTTGAACACTATGCTGCAAAGAGTGGTGTAACAATTAAACATTACCATGCAGACAATGGCAGATTTGGTGAGACTGCCTTCAAGGCAGAAGTCCAAAGTCAGTGCTATTGATGAATGCTTATTTTACAGCGGAAGCATGTAGTCCGATAGGCTTACAATGATCCTTCAGACAATTAATCTCACCCACGTCATCACACCTCACTAATTTTATCTCAATCTTATTAGTTTTTAGTTCTTTGGCAAAGCTAGAAACATTCTCCTTTAAATCAGTCAATATCTTCAAAAAACTTCAGAAGTCTGTGCGATGCATGCAGGGAATCAGAGGGAGAAAGCCTGCAGGGCAATTCTCTTTTTTTAGCTGGTTCTTGTGAAGCTCAAGTGTCACCACAGCAAAAAATTTGGGATGCAATTTCTGGACTCACACAACAAAACGACACATCCAATCTGCAATTAATGAATCTACAACAGCTATCGACACAGCAAATAAGTGTTATAAATATCATAAATGAGGTGAAACGGTAATCAAAAAACAGGAATTTGAATACTAATTTACAATTTTTAAAGGTAATCAAAGATAAAAGTCAGGATGAAAGAGCAGGTATTTTTTTCAAACTTGCAGGATGCAAGTTTGGTGTTTTCTTGCAGATAGTTTGCGGAGCATGATCCCTGCTGTTCAACGTCTTTAGTCAAATTTGTGAAGCAGTGAAGGTGAGAAACGTTTAATTCAAATTTTTACATCACATGTTATCTACTGTAGTAGCGTAGTATTTAGTTTTAACTAGTAATTTTTGTTTTATACCAGACAGTGAATGTAGCCTACACATACAACTCGAAAATACTGGAGGCTACGGGTTGTATTTTGTGTTGTACAAAAATCACGTTTCAACGTTATGACAAAGTTGTGTAGAAATTCTTGATTCAGTAGCATTTGTATTTGCTAGGCGATGCAAATTTGGATAGAATTAAAGAATCATTGAAGTGGTTCCGAGAAGTTGTGAAGGAGGAAATGATATCCAAGTATTCAGGTAATTAGTTGATTACATGCAGTGAAAAGGCAGTGTGTGATAAAAATCAGAGCATTACTTGGATGAACACGACAATCACATAACTTTGATTGAATGAGAGGAGAGAATAATCTCGAGTTGAGGCAAGAAGTGAAAATCAAAATATCTCCCAACAGACACATTCTCATGTGTTCTGAAATGAAATATTTTAAATAAATGCATGTTCAAAAATCGTTTCCTGGATTCCAAATTTGTTTTCTTCTAAATCCCTTGATCACTAAATATCTCGTACCTGGATGATCCCTAAATGCATATTTTTACGATTTTTCTTGTTTCGATTGCTTTCCTAAACAAATTTCTTTGTCACGTGTAGTTTAATAAGCTTGTACTAGCTTTCTGTCATATGATAATGGATAGGAACAAAGAAAAGAGACAGGAGGTATTCAATTGGTTGTGACTTCAATTTTAGAGAGGCTAATGATAATAGGAATGAGACTTGTAACTTGGTAATGCCATGACAACGTGAACTAACCGTAGACATATATTGTATGGAAAGATTTGCAACGAATCCAATGAGGAGTAAAAGCAACCAGGGGAGATTATAGTCATTAATTTGTAAGCTCATAATAGCTAGGAAAGAGCACCCGTTCCCCCCTCTTCAAGCAGTATTCTAGCGTTACAATATTTCTGCAATTGGTGGGAAAAGCATTTCTGCTTTTCAATGTGGTGTAATGAATGCATTAAGGAAAGTAGTGAAGCTAGAATATGATTTTTTAATCCCCTGCAACAAAGTGCCTGCCAAATTGCTAGCTACATTGATTTACAAACCCCAGTTAATGGATGGTTGTCTGCTCGACAATTCTGGATTCCTCCATTCCTCTCCCCATGAGTATGTTTTATTGAGGTGGGAATCTGATAATTTACTTCAATATGAAAGAAAAGCATAAATGGAGGCATTAAGGAATACGATTCCCAGAACCTACTTACAAGTTGATTATGACTTTGTGCCTAGTCCAAAGTCATGCGAACTTTTTTATCTTCGATTTAATTTTCTGTGTCACGTTGATGCACAATTGCCATTGAACATCATGATTGCATATCGCATGGGAGAGAGGACTATCCTTGGCTCCAGCCGTAAGACGAAAGCTATTTGGGCTCTAATAGGTCTTGCTGGATTGGTTTTGGGCAACACAAATGTGTTTTCATCGATGCACCGTGCTCTTTCGGAAAGCGCTAGAATCCTTTGTAACACCATGTTTAACTATCCTGACTGGAAGCAGTATTGGGAAGATCTTTTCTTTCCCAAGACTGTTTACACAGGACTTGGTGATAGATCCTTGCTTCCCACAGGACCTAAGAATATTGGATATTTCCTCATTATTCCGAGTTGTCCTGCCGATGGATACCCAGCTGGCGATCCTCATGACCCAGGTAAATACATCTTCTTCAACTTAAATACACTCAAGCTATATCGTATGACATATCCATTGACTATATATTGATACTTTTTGATCAGGTCATGCATTTTACGATGCAGCTGCGCTATTGAAGTATTCGATTGAACGGCACTCTCGTTTGGTAACTGTGAAAAACATTACATCTTCTAAGAGTAACTACACAGCCACAATGTATGCTGTCGTTCATCCCTTAGCAGTCAAATGTAAGGGTCCCAACCATGAAGAGTACGATAGAGTGAAAGTATTGCAGGATCTAGGTTATCAAGTTACGATTCTCGGAAGTCCCATCGGAATTAAAGATGTGGAGGGTTATGTCAAGGATAATATCAACAAAGAAGCGGGAGAAAGGGATTATATGAAGCTTTGGCCTCTGACTTTTGATAATCATCCAATAGTCGGTAAGTTGGTCAATTACATTTACTTTAAAAAGTTTGGAAACTATATTAACACGACACTTTCATCACAGTTCTTGTTGACTTCACTACCTTCATGTTGAAACCGATGGATGACATTTATGACACCTTCCTTCAGGATCCTGAGCGAAGAGTACTGTATTCGAATGACTACCCATCCGCACTGCCTAATACTGGATCGAACTTTGGAATGAATACTCATTTTGTGATCATGAAGCCGGATCCAGAGTTGTACAAAGTTTTGGTGGATGCTGTAAAGCAATCCAAGTATGACCCTAATACAGGATGGAATGGACTTGGCGTGAAAGATTTCGAAGGAGTTCTTGGAGTAAAAGGCTTCTTGACTCATCACTATACCAAAGTCGAACCGTCGAAGGCATCTGTTTTGAGCCGATGTGTCTATGGGAATGACAATAGCAATCCATATGGCATTGATCCCGTGGGGAATCCCATCTGCCGCGATCCTACGGACTGCCAGGACTGTCGCGTAGTAGATTTGAAGAGTGTTTCCGTGTTGAAAATGATTCACAATTGTGGTAAGCCTTGGACTTGTTCTTACGATGAGAAATGGGACCCAATGACGAAAGCCATGTGCGAAGGATTTCATCGTGCTTGGTTCTCCGCTCGCATTGACTTTGAGACATCATGCTGGCACAATGGTCCACCATCCTTCCGGACGGGTCAATTCCATCCTACCGTATTTATGGGGTTCTGTACTTGTTCTGGAGTAACATGTTACGATCGCATGATTGATGATAAGACATCGCCACAAACTTGTGACAAGGACACTCAAACTAATAACGTCACAGGAAAGCTTGAATTTGGTAATGGAGGATATCAAGATCAGAGATTATCTCTAACAACAGGACAAGTGACAGGAAGTACGACACTTTGCGCATCGGGAAAGATTGGTATTGATGGATACGATCCACCTCTTAACGTGGGTATTGTCATTGATATTTCAGGCTCTACTAGTGCTGTGTTTGGTGGTACTCCAGTTGGTAAGTTTCTATGTTGCCAGAGAGTTTTATGCCATCGAGGAAACTGACGTCGTTACCTTAGGAGATCAAAACTTCGATAGGGCTCCAAATACAATATTGGATGCTGAAATTGCAGCAGTCATTGCCGTGCTACAAACGATTGCTAGTTTGCCAGGCTTGGGCAATGACAATGTCCTTATAGGCCTCACAACATTTTCGACTGATGCCAAATATCGTGGAATGTTCATGCCCTGTGATCCAAAAGATGCATCAAAAGTCAATCCAGATTTGTTGAAGATTTTGACAGGACTCAGGTCTGGTGGATTCACTCATTTTGATGATGCCCTAGACAAAATTATTCCATTCTTTGAAGAAGCCCCAAAGGATAGAAATAATATTCTAATGTTCTTATCCGATGGAATTCCAAATGTTGTTGGGGATGGGGACAAGGAAGAGCCTACAAATATGTACGAAGACAACCAGCCAGGTGCATTGGAGTATGCAAGTGAGCTTGCCGCTCTTGATGCATTGAAAGTAAAGAGAATTGCAGTTGGAGTAGGATCGAAAAGTGATGTCCGTCCCGGCTTTGGTCTTGACATGATTGACAATACACCAGATCCATATACTGGATTGAAGCCCACTCTTGCCAAGAATTCGGATATTTTGAAGGGTGCTCTTCTGAATAATCCTGCAGCTGGAGATGTAATCCATTTTTCTATCCTGGTAAATGGTGTTCCTGTAGAATTCATTGATGCCACTCATGTGAAGCCTGGTCCAACTGGATTTACATTTGGAACCTTTGTGTTGAATGGTGTTGACCCTACTCATGGAGTAATCAATGAAATTACTGCAATGGCAACTATTGATTATGATGGTATGGAAGCTTCAGTGGATGACCAAATTACTCTGAGTGTGACCAATCTAGTACCAGGAACAATATTTGCTTAGCTGTTATCAGCAAGAATTCTTATTCTCATTCATTCAGGAAGTTAATTTACAAAATTAAAATTTCTTTCCGCTGTGATTAGGAAAGTTTTCACTCGTTTGTGGTCCTGTTTAGAATTGGAGCATGTTAATCAGCACAGCTAATCACTTAGGGGCTGTTTCTTACTCTGTCTCCTTTATGGTAATGTCTCCTTTAATTGATTTCTTTACTTCCATAGGTAAACTTCTCCCTTCTCTTTGTCTCAATCATTTATGCTACTATCTCCTAATTTGCTTTTCTTTCGATTTTTTACTCATGACTCAACAGAATTCAATAAAGACTTGTGGATGAAGAATCAAAAATCAGTATCATTTGACATTTTTCAATTTAGATCACAAATCTCTTGATAAATAAAGCACTGACACGTGAGATTCATGCATCCGGTGACTTGCTATTTTTGCTTCAGGAAAATGTGAGGGCAAACTTGCTGTATTTTTGTGATGAACACGGCTTTAAAATTTAGACATTTTGAAAAGTACAATTTAACTTTTCTAGATCACTAGTGTGAGAAGGAGGACGATGCTAATTTAAATTGGAGTGATGTTAGAAGATATATTGATGGTGAACAGAGCTGTTTTGCAATATGCGGACTGCAAAGAATAAAAGGAAACATATTAGTGAGGTTTGAACCCACTAACCTCAGAATAGTTTACCCTAAGAATTACGTAAGGAAAATGAAATATGATTACTTAAACAGTTAGGTTATACAGTAAGGTCCAACATCAAATATTCAACGCACTAACTAAACCTTTAGGTTAGTTAATTAAACTAACAGTGCGGTTAAATAGGCCTATCAAAAATAGGGCTTATTTACAAGTGCCAAAGTGCACTCCAGATTCACTGTAAGATTTTGGTTATCAAGATTGAATCAGTTAAGTTCTACAACTAAAAAGAGTTATAATTAATCAAATTACACTTCTATCACCAATACCACATTAGGATACATCTACAGGCCTAATCGGTGGCATAGTGCACTTTACATTACTCATAAATTGTAAATTATGCCAAAAGGTTTGATGTATCAAATCATACGTTAAACAGAGGAATCAAAGAAGTTGTTATATCATTGGAATAGGGATAAACCGTTTACGGCAGAATGAACAAACCCAGATTGCTTCTAGTAATTGGTCAACATATTCAATGGAATTCAATGCAATATAGATTAATTGATTTTTTAAATTTTGACCGAATAATCATGCCCCATTATATATTATTGTTCACGTTTCTTGTAAAGAAATTTTTGTCATTATGCTTTCTCTTAATACAGACAATCTTGATAAACCCATCTTCCACAGGCTCTAGAACGACATTATTACGGGTATTGATTTGCCTTGTACAATCTCCTGAGGATGCATTCACAGCCATAATAATTGCACAAATGTTGTCTGATCTATGTTGATTGGAAAATTCACAACCTTGACCTCCTTTACTATGTTGGCAATATGATCTCCTAAAGATTGGAAGTCCCAACAACCAAATGATGAACCTATGATATTTGTGCACTTCTTTGAAGTCTATCCCATTCATTATCAGCATAAACTAAAAGATTCCAATCTGTTTTTTCCTTTGGCTTCCCAATAACAAACTTGTTTACCCTCAACATTTCCAAATCGGCTGCAAGATCCACACAATCCAAAGGTATCTCTATCACCATTTCTCTGAAATCTGGTCATTAAGCTAGTTTGATAATGTAGATATATTAAAATTGCGGCTTTAAACTTTAATTACATGCAAATTGTGAGTCTATAAGTTCCTTTCCTACAGGGTATCTTGCCAATTCTTTATCGCTGTAACTACCGTTGAGAACTTCTTTCCCGAACCTCTATGATGTACTAAAGGTATTCAAGTATGAATATTAGCTTTGCTAGCATGGTAAAGATTAATATCCAAATGATATTTTATAACAAATTGAGGTATGCTTGATTAAAGGAAGTGAAAAGGGGTGATGTAAGATAGAAACAGCAATAGTAACCAAAAATCATCGTAGTTAATACTTGAACATTAAACTCTTGACAGTCTTCTCTCCGCTAGTAAACTCAAAGATCATCACAATACTTTCCTACTCCTGTAATTTCTGAAGGTACTCAACAAAAGGAAATTGCATCATCCATTTTCTTCAAAACACTGAGGGAGCTGAAATAGTTGAAACCACTTAGATGTTATCCCCCAGCATCAATGCTGGAACGTCAATGCCACATCAAATAATCTCAACATAATGCTATCCACTGGAATCAGCTCGTGGCATGATTGATGCCACTAGTTCTGAACCGTCAGTTGAAGTCTCGACCGTCTCTTGACGTTTAGATATACCATCTGATTGGCGCACTTGATACTCATTACCCTGGTCGGCATCCTCATAGACAGCCATCTGCATTTTTGGTCTCTTTGATGTAAGATGGTCACTAAGAAATGCTTCTTCAAAAGCTGGAACATTCTTTCCAATTATGATGAGATCTGGATCATGCTTAGTCATTTTCATTTTCAATCTTGGTCATGGCTCTGCTAAATATTTGTGAAATCTTTAGCCAGAAGTCTTAAATCAATATAATGATTTATTACGATTAGATTCTTTAACAATAGGGTGTACCAAACTCTGAACCAGGAATCTTCTGATATCCATTAGGAATATTCTCCCCTGAATCAAGTACTATGAGCGTATGATAATATGTATGTTGGTTAAACGCTGTCTTAACAGCCTCTTCTCCTAGATTATTACTGTTTTCTTGACTAAACTGATAGCACTCTTTATTCCTTTGGGAACTTGAATTCCATAGTTGCACTTTATGCTTGTGGACTTGATGAAACTTTGTGTACCCTGGCGACATCCGCCTTGTCAAAGTGTGCAAGATGATAAAAAGACATCCTATGTAGAATGGTTTGGTCCGTTTGATAATCACGATGCATCAGGCTTACAATTTTCATTTTCTTGTCCACAGCACAACAGAAGTCAGCATCTGCCTAGCACGTGAGTGATATGGGATATATATTGTTCTCATGATTATGCCCTTTTCCATAGTTTCTAGTACATTACTGCCAAGGTGTTTCATGGCTTGATCACGATTGTCCTTTTGCTGAGTGAAGAGCCGTGTTTACTGGTGCACCATATCGCCTGTATCAAGACAGGTCAAGGAAATTGCACTGTTCTAGGATGGATTGATAGTGTAAGTGTTATGAGAAAGTTTTTTCATTTCGGTCTGGTCCTATTGATTATGTAAAGGTTTGTTGAAATAATCCAATGCTTCAGAGAGAAGAAAAAGGAAGAAAT
>CAAAJI010000580.1:0-30666 GCA_900642245.1 Fragilaria radians | reverse complement strand
GAGCGCCACCACAGTCCAGAAGATCCATGGTGCCTGGTCCTGCGTGAAGTACGCGATCAGCCCGAGAATCGCGACCAGCGTCCCGAGATTGAGCACGTGGCGCATCGGCAGCAGGATCGGCGCGCCCGACATGTTGCCGTTCAATTTGACGAAGGCGATCACGGAGCCGGAGAAGGTAATCGCGCCGATCGCTACGCCGAGACCCAGTTCGACCCGGCTGACCGACAGGATGGCGCCCGCCGCATCGACGATTCCGAACGCCTCGGGATTAAGGAATGCGGCCGCACCGACCAGCACCGCCGCAAGCCCGACCAGGCTGTGGAACGCGGCCACAAGTTGCGGCATCGCGGTCATCTGGATCCGCCGGGCGGTGACCAGGCCGATCGCGCCGCCGATGGCGATGGCGGCTGCAATCTCAACCATCCCGGCTACACGGTGCGAGAGCAACGTCGTCACGACGGCAATCGCCATGCCGGCCATGCCGAAGCGATTGCCGCGCTGGCTTGAGACCGGGCTCGAGAGGCCCCGAAGCGCGACGATGAAGCAGATGCCGGCGATCAGATAGGCGATCAGCACCCAGGATGGGGTCGCGTGGGCGGCCTCCATCCTAGCGCTCCTTTTTCTTGTACATCGCCAGCATCCGCGCGGTTACCGCGAAGCCGCCGAAGATGTTGACGCTGGCAAGCGCCACAGCCGCGAGGCCGAGCCATTTGGCGGTCGGGTTTCCAGCCGCCGCAGCCGCGATCAGCGCACCGACGATGATCACGCTGGAGATCGCGTTGGTCACCGCCATCAGCGGCGTGTGCAGCGCCGGAGTGACCGACCAGACGACGAAGTAGCCCACGAAGCAGGCCAATACGAAGATCGACAGGATCGAAATGAAGTCCATTTGGCCTCCTCAAGCCGGGCGAATGGTCCCAATGGTCACAGTGTCGCCCCCAATTGCGCGCGTCGACCCGCTGACCAGCGAGCCGGTGAGATCATGATGTTGGTCATGGCATTGCGTCATGGCGACTGCATGGCACAAGACGGGGGCCGTAGGACAGCGGCTTTTCGAAAGCGCCCGACCGGCGGTTAATCAGTCCGATTTAATGCAAGGTTTCCGATTTGATAACCTTTCTCGCGCATGAGGCGGGAAGAAGGGAATGTTGTGCCGGCAAACGCACCTAATGCGAGCGAAACGCGCCGCCAGCGGCTGAAGCTGCTGTGGTGGCCGCTGGTCCTCGCGTTGCTGTTCGGTTTCGTCGAAGTCGGCGAGCCGCTGGAGGATGTGCTCCGGATTGTCCGCAACAAGGTCCATCAAGAGCCGGTCAGCGGCAACATCGTGCTCGTGGAAGTGGATGAAAAGAGTCTCCGTCAGGTCGACAGCTGGCCGTGGCCGCGCGCAAAGCAAGCCGAGATCATCGACGCCATCGACCGCATGGGTCCGAAGCAAATCGTATTCGACATCCTTTACACCGGGCCGAGCAATGGGGCGGACGATCGCGCGTTTGCCCAAGCGCTCGAACGATCAGGCAAGGTCACGCTTGGCGCTCAGACCCGGCTTGGTGACAATGAAGGCAAGGAAAATCAGGGACTGCCGCTGGCGGCGTTCGCCAAACACGCCACGGTCGCGTCGATCGCCTGGAAATTCAATTGGCAGGGGGCGGTGTGGAAGCTGAACCATGCATCGAGCTTTGACGGCAAGGCGATGCCGTCGCTCTCTGCCCGCATCGCTGGTATCGAGGGGGTGCCAGACCAGCGGTATCGGGTCGATTACAGTTTCGACGTGGACAGCGTGCCGCGAATCAGCGCTGCGGATTTGCTTAATGAACGCGTGAATGCAGCGGCGATACGGGGCAAGACGGTGGTGTTTGGAACGACCGCCTTCGAGCTTGGCGACCTCGCCACGGTGCCTGGTCGCGGCAAGCGCGGCGGGGTGCTTATCCACATCCTCGGAGCAGAAACTCTAAAGGCTGGCCCGCCGGTCGATCTAGGTTGGATACCCGCCCTCGCGCTGGCGCTTGCGGCAAGTGTCGCCTGCCTCCTCCGTCGCCGGGCTTACCCGCTGGCAATTGGTACAGCGGCTCTGCTGCTGGTGCCGATCGCATTGGAAGCGCAACTCGTGTTCCTCGATATCACCGCCGGTTTATTTTTGATTGCAGCAGTGGCGGCGCGGCTGGCCTGGATGCGATCGCGGTCGCGTGGCCTGGTGCATGCCCTGACCGGGCTTCCCAACCTCGCGGCATTGTCGGCCGACAAGCGTGGACGCGACCTGCCTCTGGTCGCGGTCCGGGTGCATAATTATGCAGAAATCGCTTCGACCCTGAACGCCGCCGGCGAGAAGCAATTGGTCGAGCAGATCGTCGCCCGGCTCGGGCTCGGCGACCGCGAGCGCGTAATCTTCCAGGGCGACGAGGGAATCTTCGTGTGGTTCGCCGACAAGGGTACGCCATTCGCCAATCATCTCGAGGCGCTGCATGCGCTGTTCCGCTCGCCGATCCGGGTCGGCGGAATCAATTACGACGTCTCGCTGAGCTTCGGAATCGAGGTCGGTAGCAGCAGGTCGATCTCAAGCCGCATGGGCAGCGCTTTGGTCGCCGCCGACGAAGCCGACAATGAAGCGCTCAAATGGAAATTCCACGATCCTGCCCGGCTGCAGGAAGTGCCGTGGCGGCTTTCGCTGCTGTCCCAGCTCGACGAGGCGATCGACGAGGGCCAGGTGTGGATCGCCTACCAGCCGAAGCTCGACCTCAGGACCCGCCGGACGATCGGCGCCGAGGCACTCGCTCGCTGGACGCATCCCGAAAAGGGACCGATCAGCCCGACCGAATTCGTCACCGCCGCAGAGCAGAGCGACCGGATTGGCAAACTGACCGATTTCGTCCTCGACCAGGCCATCAGCGCGACCGCTCAGATGGTGCGCAAGGGCTATGACTTCGGGATTGCGGTCAATCTGTCGGCGCGGATGCTGAACGACCGGCAGCTTCCCGAGCGCGTTGCGACGGTCCTTGCCCGCCATGGGCTCGCGGCCAATCTCCTGACGCTCGAACTGACCGAGACGGCAGAAATCTCGGGTAACGGCAATGGCATCGATCTGCTGGCGCGGCTTCGTGAACTCGGCGTCCGGATCGCGATCGACGATTATGGCACCGGCCTGTCGACGCTCGACTATCTCAAGAAGATGCCGGCCAGCGAGATCAAGATCGACCAGAGCTTCATCAAGACGATGCGCGACAACCGCTCGGACCTGATCATGGTCCAGTCGACCATTGCCCTCGCCCACTCGCTTGGGCGGACGGTAGTTGCCGAGGGAGTCGAGGATCCGCAAAGCCTCGAGCAACTGCGGCAGATGGACTGCGATGTCGCCCAAGGCTTCATCGTCGGCCGCCCGATGAGCTTCGAGGAATTGGTTCGCCGAATGAGCAGCGAAAGGAAGCGCAACGCGGCCTGACCCTGGGCCAAATGGTAAATCGTTTGATAACCATATCGATTAAGGTTAATAATGCCCTGTGCCGATGCGATTCGCACGCAACGAACAGGGGTTTCAAATGAACAAGCGTCCAAACACCAAGGGCTTCTGGAGCTGGCTACTCGGCAGTGGCTGGGGCGGCGGCGGAAACCACGGCTAAACCAAGCCAAGGGTTTACGAAATAACGGAAAGACCGGCGGGGCCATCCCCGCCGGTCTTTTTGATTCAGGGGTGCAGCCACCGCTTTTGAATGAGACGCGGGCGCGGCGGGGCAGCTCAAATAGCCGGTGTCGAAACTTCCGCGACTCGGGGCGCGACTCGGAGTGCGACAACAATCTCATCGTCGTCCGGAAGCACCGGTTTGCCGGCTTCCTTGTCCCAGAAGGCGCTCAGGAAATTATACAGATTGCGCGCGAACAAGGCCGATGAGTCGGCCGCTACGCTCCGTGCCAGTTGCACCGCGCCGATGATGGTCACGCCGTGCCGGACGACGCTTTGCCCAGCGACGCAGCCTTCGACATTGCCCCCGGCTTCGGCGGCCAGATCGACCACCACGCTGCCCGATCGCATGGTCGCCAACTGGGCATCGCTCACCAGCCGCGGCGCTGCCCGGCCGGGGATCAAGGCGGTGGTAATGACAATGTCCTGCTTGGCGATGTGGGCGGACACCAGCTCGGCCTGGGCGGCCTGATATTCGGGCGACATTTCTCCGGCATAGCCGCCTGCCCCCTCGCCCTCGATCCCGGCGACATTCTCGACGAAGATCGGCTTCGCGCCGAGCGACATGATCTGCTCGCGCGTGGCCGAGCGAACGTCGGTCGCGCTGACCTGCGCGCCAAGCCGCTTGGCGGTGGCGATTGCCTGCAGCCCAGCAACCCCGACCCCCATCACGAACACCTTGGCCGGGCTGACGGTGCCGGCCGCGGTCATCATCATCGGATAGGCGCGGCCATAGGACGAAGCGGCGTCAACCACCGCCTTGTAGCCGGCGAGGTTGGACTGCGAGGAAAGGATGTCCATCGACTGGGCGCGGGTGATGCGCGGCATCCGCTCCATTGCCAGGGGTTCGAGCCCGGCCCTTGCGTATGCGGCGATATCGTCGGCGCGGCGAGACGGATCAAGCGCGCCGACCAGCAGTGCTCCCTTCGCTGCGCCTGAGAGACTGTCCGGCGCCGGGCCGGTGATGCACAGGATGATCGCGGCGTTGGCGAGAGTGGCTGCGCGATCGGCGACGGTTGCGCCTGCCGCTTCGTAATCGGCATCGGACACGCCAGCGGTCTCGCCGGCGCCGCGTTCGACAGCGACCTGGGCACCGAGTGCGATGAACTTCTTAACCGTCTCCGGGATTGCGGCGACCCGCGTCTCGGGTGCGCTTTCCCTCAGGACCGCGAGCTTCACGCCGCCGGCGCTCAATTGGCGATGAGGTAGATGACGATGGCCGAGATGATCGCAACGATCAGAGTGGACCATTTGACCGCGGTGATGAAGCCCGCGTAGCTGCGCGCGTGGTCGGGCAGGTTCGGGTCGGTGGAGCCCTGCGGTTTGGTATCTGCCGCCATGATATTCCCCTTCAGCTGGATGATTTGTCCGTGTCTTATCAATCGCGGGCCTCGCCCCCAAGCGCTTTCGTGAGCCCTTAAGTCGTCCTTTACCCCTCGGCACTAAGGTGATGGCTCGAAAGGGCCCTTGGATGCGCGAAGAAGTACTTCGATCGTTATTGCTGATCGACAGCGATCCCGCCGAACGGCGGCTGGTCGCGGCGACCGCTTCGCGCGCCGGCTGGAGCCTTGCCAATGCCGCGTCCGGCGGGGCGCTAGAACTGCTGCGGGGCCAGCATGGCCGCGAAGTTCGAGCCGCCTTGGTCTCGGGCTGGAACGCCGACACCGGCCCGGGGCTGATCGCGACATTGAAGGAAGCGCGCCCCGACCTCCCGGTAATCGTCCTTGCCGACGGCGAGTCGATTGCCTGCGCGGTCGATGCGATGCGCGCTGGTGCCAACGACTTCCTGGTCCGGCCGGTCGCGCCCGAACGGCTGATCGAGGCCTTGAGCGCGCACCGCGACCGCCGCCGCGGCGCCGGTGAACTGGCTCCGCTGGCCGAGAAGATGGCACCCCTGTTGCCGCTTGACGAGATGGTCGGAGCGGCTCCCGATTTCCGCGCCGCACTTGCGGTCGCCGCCAAGGCAGCGCGCAACCGACTGCCGATCCTGGTGATCGGCGAACCCGGCGCGGGCAAGGAAACCTTCGCGCGCGCGATCCACTCGGCGAGCCTCAGGGCACGCGGGCCGCTGATCCAGGTCGATTGCAAGGCCGTCGCCGCCAACATTATCGATTCGACCTTGTTCGGCCATGTCGCCGGGGCGTTCCCCGGGGCTTTCTCGGAAAAGATCGGCAAGGTGCTCGAGGCCGACGGCGGGACGCTTCTGCTGGACGATATCGGCGCCCTACCGCTGGAGACCCAGGCCGCGCTCGACCGCGTGCTCGCGACCGGCGAAGTGCGTCCGGTCGGCTGTAACGGTTCGAATTCCGTCGACATTCGCCTGATCGCGACCTCCAGTGCACCGCTGGGGCCGGATTTCGACCCCAAGCTGCGCGAGCGCGTCGAGTCGACCAGCGTCACCATCCCACCGCTGCGCGACCGTAGCGGCGATATCCCCGCGCTCGCCCGGCATTTGCTGGCGCGGATCGCGGCGCAGCAAGGCGGCCGCGCACTGTCCATCGGCAATGACGCGTTGGCGGTGCTGATGCGCTACGGCTGGCCGGGCAATGTGCGCCAGCTCGCGGGCGTGTTGTTCCGGGCGTCGGTGCGGTGCGACGAGACGTCGCTCACCGCGGAGCATTTCCCGCATATCGCAATCCAGTCGCGCTTTTCGGGCCGCAAGAGCGACCGCGCCAGCGAAGTAGTGCAATTGAGCGCCGAAGCTTCGCTTGGCGGGCCCCAGATCACCCTGATCCGTCCCGACGGCCATCTGCGCAGCATGGAGGAGATCGAGGCCGACCTCATCCGCCTCGCCATCGGCCATTATCGCGGTCGCATGACCGAGGTCGCCCGGCGGCTCGGGATTGGCCGCTCGACCCTGTACCGCAAGCTCGCCGAACTCGGGATCGACACCACCAACTGATCGCGGCTAGCAGTCGCTCATGGCAAAAACCCTTATCACTGGCGCGGCGTCGGGGATCGGCAAGGCGCTGGCCGATCGGTTGGGGGCCTCGGGGCACGAACTGGTGCTGGTCGATACCGCGGCGATTGATCATTCCGCCGCGCTTCAGGGCGACGTGAGCAGCGAACAGTTTTGGGATTCTGCGGCACCCGCGCTCGCCGGTTTGACCCACGCCGTGGTCAATGCGGGAATTTCACTCACCGATCCCATCGAAGCGCTTGAGTATGCTGCATGGCGCCGGGTGATGGCGGTCAACCTCGACGGCGCCTTCCTGACCTTGCGCGCCGCAATCCGCGAGATCAAAGTCAGCGCCGGTCCGCGCGCGATCGTCATCACCGGGTCGATCAGCGGGATCAAGGCCGAGCCTCAAACGGCGGCCTACGGCGCCTCGAAGGCCGGGGTTCTTCATCTCGCGCGCATCGCCGCCAAGGAGCTTGCCGCCGACGGCATCCGCGTCAACGCCATTGCACCCGGCGGAGTCGACACCGCGATCTGGGATTCAGCGCCGTTCTTCGCCGAGCTTGTCCGCAGCGAAGGCAGCCGCGAGCTGGCGATCGCGGCGCTTGGACGGATGGCGACTCCGCTTGGCCGCTTCGCGGCGCCCCAGAAGATTGCCGCGCAAATCGACTTCCTCCTGTCGGAAGACGCCGCCTTTATCACCGGCACAGTCCTGACCAGCGATGGCGGCTATTCGCTTTAGCCTGGCACTGCTGGCGCTGGGCTGTTCCAGCTGCAATCGGCCGCCCGAGCCGCAATGGCCGGTCTCCTCGTGCCGGACCGAGGTGTTCGAGGGCAGTCGGTTTACGGTGTGCGATCCCGGCCAGGGCAAGCTAGAGCTTATTGCCGCTGAACGCAGCGAAACGCCGGTCCGATCCTTTGCCGAAGTGATCGCGAAAATCCCGGCCGGCAACGTCGCATTCGCCATGAACGCCGGGATGTTCGACGACGAAGGGCGGCCGATCGGGCTGGCGATCGTCGACGGCCGGCAGGCCCATGCCATCAACACCCGAGACGGCGGCGGCAATTTCCACCTGAAGCCGAACGGCGTGTTTCTCGTTCGGCGTGACGGCTCGGCAGCCATTGTCACCAGCGATGCCTTCGAACTGTCGCCAAACATCAAGTTCGCCACCCAGTCGGGGCCGATGCTGGTGATCGACGGCGCAATCCACCCCGGGTTCGACGCCGACGGCCAGTCGCGTTTCATCCGTAACGGCGTTGGCATCACTGCCAATGGCACCGCCATGTTCGTGATCAGCAACGAGGTCGTGTCGTTCGGCAAACTCGCGCGCCTGTTCCGCGACGAGCTGGGTGCCAAGAATGCCCTCTACTTCGACGGCTCAGTTAGCTCGTTATGGGATCCGGCGGGTGGCCGGCAGGATTCCGGCGTGCCGCTTGGCCCGATTATCGTCGCGTTGAAGCCTGCTCAGGGTATACGGACGAACTCGAACACATCGACCGAATCGCGGCCGTCGAGCCGGTAGGTTTCGGTCCGCCGAAGCCCCCTCGCGGTCTGTTCGAGCACCAGCTTCACCAGCACGCCCTCGCCCGGCTCCACACCCTGTGCCGAGACAAAATCGAAGATTGTCTTTCCCTTGGACGACCCGGCGGCGCGAAGTGTCGCGACATTGCCCTGCGCGCAATAGTGGGTTGCGAGGGTGCCGCCTTTATCATCGACGTAGACGGTCATCGTCTCGCGGCCGCTCATTGTCCGCCACCGCTCGACGGTCGCCAGCTCATTGCTGATGGCGCGATATTCGACCGAGACCGGACGCTCGAGGCCGATGCTTCGCCAATTACCGGCAAGTGCGGGCATCGGCGCGGCTGCGAGCGCGGCGGCAATCAGCATTGTCACGAGGCGAGCCGCGGCGTCAGCGCCTGGTCGCGCAGGCCGCGCCATATCTTGAGCGCCTGCACCGTCTCGGGCACGTCGTGGACCCGAATAAGTTGGGCGCCCTGTTCAGCGGCCTTGAGCGCGAGGGCGAGACTTCCGGCAAGGCGCTGGTCGGCCGGTGCTTCGATGGACAGCGCACCGATCATCCGCTTGCGGCTCGCGCCCAGCACGATGGGGCAGCCGAGGCCGTGCAACAGGGCAAGTCCGTTGATGAGTTCGAGATTGTGCGCGATGGACTTGCCGAAGCCGATGCCCGGATCGACCAGGATGTTGTCCCGCGCGATCCCCGCTGCCTCGGCTGCGGCGATGCGCTCCTCGAGCCAGGCATAGACCTCCACTAGCACGTCGCCATAGCGCGGAGCGTCCTGCATTGACTGCGGATCCCCCTGGTGGTGCATCAGGATTACCGGCACCTCGCCCGCCGCGACGACCTCCGCCGACCGCTCGTCATGGGTCAGCGCCGAAACGTCGTTGACGAGCGCCGCCCCTGCCCCCAGCCCGGCCTCCATCACGGCGGCCTTGCGGGTATCGATCGACACCGCGGTACCCCCCGCGGCGAGTTGCTGGACGACCGGCAGGATGCGTTCGATCTCGTCACCTTCCCAAACATCCTTGGCACCTGGACGCGTCGATTCTCCGCCAACATCAATCAGCGACGCGCCGGCGGCGGACATCATCGCACCGGCCTCGGCAGCGGCCCGAGCATCCGCATACTGGCCGCCATCGGAGAAACTGTCGGGCGTCGCATTGACGATGCCCATCACTTGCGGCTGGTCTAGGCGAATGGTCCGCTGGCCGAGCCGGAGCGGGGGACGCGCGGCTACGATCCGCGCCCAGATTGCTGCCGCCGCCTCGTCCAGGCGGTCTTCAATACCTTCGACCGGCACCAGTTCGCGCGCGCCGTCGCCGTGGATCAATTCGACCATGGCGAACCAGCTGAGCCCGCCCGCAAGCCGCGCGACCTTGCCATCGTGGCCAAACGGCGAGTCGACGAAGCCCGTTGGGCGGAGAAGCGTTGGCATAATCAGTTACAAAGCGGTCAGATGGGCCTGACGCAAGGCATCGATCGGCTGCGCCTGTCCATCGACCTCGACGTGCCAGAAAGTCCAGCCATTGCACGACGGAGCGCCCTGCAGCGCCGCTCCGACCTTGTGGATCGACCCCATGTGGGCGCCGCACACTACTGAGCCGTCGGCCCCGACGGTCGCGGTCCAGCGACGCTTGGCGTCGGTGATCAGCGAGCCGGCCGGCACCATGCCGCTTTCAACCAATAATCCGAACGCCACGCGCGGCGCCGACCGCTTGTCCGCCATCACCGTCATGGCGCTCTCGTCGAGCGGCAGCGTCGCTTCGATTCGGGCTGCCGCGACCTTGGCATAGGCCGGTTCCCGCTCGATCCCGATCCAGCGCCGCCCCAACCGCCGCGCTACCGCGCCCGTCGTACCGGTGCCAAAGAACGGATCGAGCACGACGTCGCCTGGCTTGGTGCAGGACAACAGCACCCGGTAGAGCAGGCTCTCCGGCTTCTGGGTCGGATGCGCCTTGTCGCCATTGCCGTCCTTGGCGCGCTCCCCACCCGAGCAGATCGGCAGTACCCAGTCGCTGCGCATCTGGAGGTCGTCGTTGAGCGCCTTCATCTGGCGGTAATTGAAGGTGTAGCGCGCCTTTTCGTCCTTTGCGCACCAGATCAATGTCTCGTGCGCGTTGGTAAAGCGGGTGCCGCGGAAATTCGGCATCGGGTTGGACTTGCGCCAGACGATGTCGTTCAGGATCCAGAAGTCGGCATCCTGCAGCAAGGTCCCGACGCGGTAGATATTGTGGTAGCTGCCGATCACCCAGATCGTGCCGTCGTCCTTCAGGATGCGACGCGCCTCGGCCAGCCATTCGCGGGTGAAATCGTCATAGGTGGCGAGGCTGTCGAACTTGTCCCAATCGTCATCGCAGGCATCGACCTTGCCGCCCTCGGGCCGGAGCAGGTCGCCGCCGAGCTGGAGATTGTAGGGCGGGTCGGCAAAGATCATGTCGACGCATTTGTCCGGCAGCCGCGCCATCTCGGCGATGCAATCGCCAAGGATGATCCGGTCGAGCTCAAGCTCCCTGTGAGCCTTGGTACTAGTGCGCGGGCGCGGACGCCCGTTCGTCTCCGTTACCGGCAGGATCATGTTCACTGGCGAAGGCCCCCTTTTTCGAGCGCCGAGGGTGAGTCAGGCCCGAGTCCCGGTCAAGCAAACAAGGGTTAACGGCCACTTCCGCCCGCCTGGAACGAAGTGAGTCCCGGGATTCAGAACCACAAGATATTGGGGCTGGCCACGGGCGTCAGACTCAAGCTGTAGCGGTGTGACTCGAAAGACTCGGCTCCGCGATTTCGGTCATTCGCGATCGCACCGGCGCGAAGCTGCGGCGATGCAGCGGCGTCAGGCCGTGGGTATCGAGCGCCCGGATATGCTCCGGTGTGGGGTAGCCCCGATTGCGCTCCCAGCCATAGCCGGGCCAGGTCCGTGCGTGATCGGCCATGATCCGATCGCGCGTGACCTTGGCGACGATCGAGGCCGCGGCGATCGACCGGCACTTGGCGTCGCCTGCGACAATTGCCTTCGACGGGCGCTCCCAGCGCGGCGTTGCGTTACCGTCGACCAGCACCCAGGCTGGGTCGCATCCCAGTGCCTCGACCAAGGCTTCGACCGCGCGGGTCATCGCCAGCATCCGTGCCCAATAGATGTTGAGCCGGTCGATCTCCTCCACCGACGCCATTCCGACGCCGATCAACGCCACCTTCTGGAGCCGGCCGAAAATCGACTCGCGCGCCTCGATCAGCAATTTCTTGCTGTCATCGATTCCGCGCGGGAAGCGGTCGCGGTCGAGGATTACCGCCGCTGCGACGACCGGCCCGGCCAGCGGCGCGCAACCAGCCTCGTCAACCCCGGCAAGCGGAGTCGGGAAGGGAAGTTCGAGCTTGAAGCAGGGGCGTTTCACTGGTCCGCCATCCGCCACGGCGGGAAACGCCGGGCCTCGCCCGCCTTGTAGAGGAAAATCACATTGCCCGAGGGATCGCGAAGCCGCGCCTCGCGCCACATCCACGGTTGGTTGCGCGGGCCATGTTCGAACGGAATTCCAAGCCTCGCCAGCCGGTCGACTTCCCGCTCGATATCGTCGCTTTCGAGATAGATGGCGGTGGTTGGAGAGATCGCTTCGTCGGCATCGGCCTGGATCGACAAGGTCGCTCCGCCGCCCGTTTCGAAACGGGCATAGCCATTCTCCGGGCTGTCGACGATCTGGCGCAGGCCGAGGGCGCGGTAGAAGGTGACGGACTTGGCGTAGTCGGTAACGGTCATCGTCACCTGGTTCATGCGGGGCATCGAGCCGGGCCCGACGTCGAGCCGCACCTCGCCCTGGCCGATCGGCCCGCCGCCCTGCCCGATGCGCGGCGCGGCATGAAGCGCGACCCGGACGAATTCGCGCGCCCGGCCGACCGCCTGGGGGAGCGCATGGCCTTCGGCGAGGAACACGGCGATCGCCGACGCCAGGGTGCAGCCGGTGCCGTGGGTGCTGGTTGTATTGATCCTCTGGCCCTGCCAGCTGGTGATATTATCCTCTTCGATCAGCGCATCGGCCAGCGCATCGCCTTCTTCGTGCCCGCCCTTGATCAGCACCGCGCAGCGATGGGCGGAGCACAGGCTGAG
Organism: Fragilaria radians; assembly: GCA_900642245.1. Taxonomy (NCBI): domain Eukaryota; phylum Bacillariophyta; class Fragilariophyceae; order Fragilariales; family Fragilariaceae; genus Fragilaria; species Fragilaria radians. Next base: position 18,484 of record CAAAJI010000580.1, on the reverse strand, counting down.
CGCGGCCGCGACCGGATCCTCCTCGCTGGTCAGGCGGCGGATTTCGGGCAGGTTCGGCGTGGCGATGGTGGCGACGTCCATGAGCTGGCCGAAGGCGGCGATGGTCTGGTCATCCGCCAGCACGCTGCCGCTGGTCGCGACCATCACCGGATCGAACACGATCGGCACATTCTCGAACCGTGCCAGCCGCTCGGCGAGGACACGCGCCGCAAACGCACTGCCGATCATCCCGATCTTGATCGCATCGACCCCGATGTCGTCCGCCACCGCGTCGATCTGCGCAAGGATCATCTCGGCCGGGATCGGATGGACCGCCGACACGCCGACGGTGTTCTGGGCGGTGATTGCGGTGACCGCAGTCATGGCGTGACCGCCGAGCATCGTAATGGTCTTGATGTCGGCCTGAATCCCAGCGCCGCCGCAACTGTCCGACCCCGCGATCACCAAAATTCGCGCGATCGTCATCCGGCGTGCTTCCGCTCGGTTGAGGCCGGGTGGCGCGTCAGGTTTTCGCCAGTGCGGGTTGGCCGGTCGACCAGCTCACCGCCGCAATTGGGGCAGCGCTCGTCCATTGCCTCCGCGCAGGACGCGCAGAAACTGCATTCGAACGAGCAGATGAACGCACCATGCTGGTCGGCGGGGAGATCCGCGCCGCAGCGTTCGCAGTCGGGGCGCATGATGAGCATCAGGCGGCGGCCACCGCGTTGCAAATGTCGTTCACGATCGTCTCGACCTCGGCCATGTCGTCGCCCTCGGCCATGACGCGAATTAGCGGTTCCGTCCCCGACTTGCGAATGACCAGCCGACCGCGTCCGTTCAACTGCTTCTCGGCGGCGGCGATGCGTTCGATCACCGCGGCATTCTCCAGCGGCCGGCCCTGTTCGAAACGCACATTTTTCAGCAATTGCGGGACGGGCTCGAACTGATTGAGCAATTCGCTCGCCTGTTTACCGCTGTCGACCATGCAGGCGAGGATCTGAAGGGCCGCGATGAGCCCGTCGCCGGTCGTCGCATGGTCGGACAGGATGATATGGCCCGACTGTTCGCCGCCAAGGTTGCAGCCGCGCGCGCGCATTTCCTCGAGCACATAGCGGTCGCCGACCTGGGTGCGGATCAGGCCGATCTTCTCTTCCGCCAGTCGCCGTTCCAGCCCCAGGTTCGACATCACCGTCGCCACCACCGACCCGCCCTTGAGCAGGCCGCGCCGCGCCTGTTCGACCGCGATCAGCGCCATTAACTGGTCGCCGTCGATCACCTTGCCGGTCTGATCGACCACGATCAGCCGGTCGGCGTCGCCGTCCAGCGCCAGGCCGATGTCCGCGCCGCTCGCGACCACAGTCTCCTGCAGCAATTGCGGGTGAGTCGAGCCGCACAGGTCGTTGATGTTGATACCGTTCGGCGTCACGCCGAGCGGGATCACGCTCGCGCCAAGCTCCCACAAAGCATCGGGCGCGACGTGATAGGCGGCTCCATTGGCGCAATCGACGACGATCTTGAGCCCGTCGAGGCGGAGCTGCTCGGGGAAAGTCGATTTGACGAAATGGACATAGCGCCCGCGCGCATCGTCGATCCTCTTGGCGCGCCCGACCATCTCGGCCTCGGCGAGCTTGGGCTCCTGATCGAGCTGCCGCTCGATCGAGCGTTCGACCTCGTCACTCAATTTATAGCCGTCGGGGCCGAACAACTTGATTCCGTTATCGACGAAGGGATTATGGCTGGCGCTGATCATCACGCCCAGGTCGGCGCGCATCGATCGGGTCAGCATTGCGACCGCCGGGGTTGGCATCGGCCCCAACAGAACGACGTCCATCCCGACCGAGGTGAACCCCGCGACCATCGCCGATTCCATCATGTAGCCCGACAGGCGGGTGTCCTTGCCGATCACGACTCGGTGTCGATGATCGCCGCGGAGGAAGTGCGCGCCCGCCGCCTGGCCGACCCGCATCGCCACCTCGGCGGTCATCGGCGCATCGTTGACGCGTCCGCGAATCCCGTCGGTACCAAAGAATTTCCTGCTCATCAGAAGTCATTGCCTCAAAAGGGCTATACGACCAAGGCCCAGATGCCCGCGGGGCGATAGCCGAGGGCGCCGTGGGCATACGTCGCGGCCAGCCACAGAAGAATGCCCCCGATCACGGCGAATGTGCCAGGCGATGCCAATCCGCGTCCGAACGGCACGAAACTCGTACGCCGCATCCAGTCGCGCCACGGCTCGCCGATCAGCCGGGCCTTTTTACGATCCTGGCCGGCGGCGCCGACCAGCGCGAGGAAGAAGATGGTGGCGCTGATTGTCAGGCTCGCAAGCGTCGGCACCACCAACGCGTGAACCAGTGCCCAGATCGCAAATCCCCACATCATCGGATGGCGGGTGATGGCGAACACCCCGCGCGCCTCGCCGATCGCGGTCAATGGCTTGGCCGGGTTGGGGAAAGCCGGATTGCGCCGCAGCGATCCGACGAACAGAATCGATCCGATCAGCATCAGGATGGTGGCGGCGATCCAGCCTGCCTGCCCGGCATCCCACAGCGACTCAGGCGCGTGGGCAGTGGCCGGCCCGTAGAAATGCGACATTGCCCACAGCAAGACGATGGATACGAGCGAGTAGACGATTGCAAAGCCACGCTCGCCCAGCGTCGCGACCAGCCCCCGCCGGAGCGGGTGGGACATCAGCAAATGGGTTCCAATGAAAGCAGCCGAGACCAATTCCAGGGCCACCAGTGCGTTCACCGCCGATAGGCCTCCGGCAGGGCTTGGCGCTCAAGGCTCTGGTAGCGATCGCGAAGCTTGGTCTGGCGGCTTTCGAGCGGCTGGCGAACCCCGTCGATCCAGACCATCTGCGCTTCGCTGGCGAGTTCGAGCGGGTCGCCCGACCAGATCACCACGTCGCCCTGCCGGCCCCGGCCGAGACTACCAAGCGTTGCGCCCATTCCAATCACTTCGGCAGGCTTGGAGGTAATCATCGCCATGGCCTCGCCCCAGCTGACCCCGGTTGCGCCCGGTACCTTGCCAAGGGCGACCAAATTGGCAGCATATTGTCGCTGATTGAACAGATAGCGCGAATCATTGTCGTCGATCATCCCGATCGCGACCTTGACCCCTGCGGCACGGATCCGGCCGATGTTCGACTGGGTCGCGGCGAGCTGTTCGAAGCTCGCGGGAAGATCGTTGACCGCCGATGCGATGACCGGGATGCCCGATGCGGCGATCCGGTCGGCGACGGTCCAGCCTTCGGTCACGCCGACCAGCACCATCTTGAGCGCCGGAAAGTCGCGCTTCAGCGCAATCGCCTGCAGGATGTCATTGGCCTGCTCGACATGGATCAGGAGATACTGGCGACCCTGAAGGACAGGCACCAGGGCTGCGGCGTCGAAGCGGGTCAGCAGGACATCGTCGCTGCGTTGCGCATTCGGGCCGGTCATCCGCGATTCATTGGGATCCCGCACCACAGGGTCGTCGGTCGGGGCCCCGCGCGACGACCCGCGCACCGAGTAGCGGCCAAGCTCGGCGGCTTCGCGCAAGGCATTGCGAAACAGCAAATGAGACGAGGCGCGCGATCCGCCCGCGGTTGCAGCACCGGATTCGCCCAGCTCGACGAACTGGAAACGACGCGCGGCGGTGATCGGGTCGCGGTCGGCGCCGAGGTCGATCATCGCCCCCTGCCCGGCAAAGATGCTCCGCGCGGTGTTCGGTGCGACGATTGCCCGGGTGACGCCATCGGCGCGATTGACGGCGATGGTCGAGCTCATCGGATTGACCGCCGGCGCGACGTCGATGGCGGCGCTGAACGGCCCGCCGGGCGCACGATCGTCCGTGGTACCGTCTGCCGACAGGTCGACTTCGCTCAGGCCTAGCCGGGAAAAACCACCGATGATCCCAGGCGCGACCCATTTGCCGCGCGCGTCGATGATTTCGGCGTTGTTCGGAATGGGGATACCGACCCCGGCACCGAGGATCTTACCGTCGCGGATGACGACGGTGCCGCCGACAATCGGCTCGGATCCGTCACCGAGCGCAACGGTGCCGCCGGTAATCGCGATTGTCTGGGCGGCGATCGGGGAAGCGCCTAACAGCAACGCCGCGGCGATCAAGAGGCGCTTCACTTCACATCTCCTTCGCCGGGCTGGCCAAGCTCGAAGTCGCTGACCGGCCGCAGCCTCGGGTTGGCGCTGTCGTACATCACCGCACCGTCGATCCACACCTTGTCGGGCCGCGTGTAAGTGCTGAACGGATTGCCGTTCCACAGCACGAGATCGGCCATCTTGCCCGGCTTCAGGCTGCCGACGCGGTCGGCGATACCGAGCGATTTGGCGGGATTGTAGCTCAGCCAGCGCCATGCATAAGCATCGGACACATTATGCCCCGCGCGGCGCCCGTCGGCGAGCGCCTTGGCGGCTTCCTGGTTGAGGCGTTGAATCCCGTTGGGATCGTCGCTGTGGACGATGGCACAGGCCCCGGCGCGGTCGACAAACGGGATATTTTCCTTGATCCCGTCATAGCTTTCCATCTTGAAGCCGTACCAGTCGGCCCACATCGCCGAGCAGATGCCCTCGCGCGCCAGCAGATCGGCGACCTTGTAGCTCTCGACCGCATGATGGAAGGTGCTGATCTTGTAGCCGAATTCCTTGGCCATATCGATCATGATCGCCATTTCGTCGGCGCGGTAGCAATGGTTGTGAATGAAGATCTTGCCGGCCAGCACGCCGCGCAGCGTGTCCATCGCCAGGTCGCGCCCGGGCATTTCCCCGCCGGTCTTCTCATATTTGTCCCACTTGCGCTTATATTCCTGCGCCTTGAGCCACGTCGCGCGCGTCACCGCGACATTGCCCATGCGGGTGCCCGGGCCGCCCTTGTTGCCGTAGACTCGCTTGGGATTTTCGCCGCACGCCATCTTGAGGCCGTAGGGCGCGCCCGGGAATTTCATCCCCTGCGAGGTGCGCGCGGGAACATTCTTGAGCACCACACCGCGACCGCCGAACAGATTAGCCGATCCGGGCAATATCTGCAGCGCGGTCACTCCGCCGTTGGCAAGCGCACGGGAAAAACCAGGGTCCTGCGGCCAGACGCTATGCTCGGCCCAGACCTCCGGTCGTGACGCACCGGTCGCTTCATTGCCGTCGCTATTGCCCTCGGTCCCCGGCGATGGATAATCGCCGAGGTGGCTATGGACGTCGATGATCCCCGGGGTCACGAACTTGCCCGTCCCATCGATCTCGATCGCACCGGCCGGGCTGACCAGCGAGGCATCGCCGGTCGCCGTGATCGCACCGTCGGCGAATACCACCACCCCATTGTCGATCCGCCCCCCCTCGCCGTCGAACAGGGTGACGTTGCGGATCACCGTCGGCGCACCTGCATAGCGCGCGTAGGTCGAGGGATAGGGATCCTCGTTGATCGGGATTGCGGCCGCCCGGGGCGGCGGCTTCGCCGCGCACCCTCCCAGTGCAGTGACCAGGAGGGCGGCGACGACGGCGCGATGCATCATGCCTTGGTCTCACCCTCGAGGTTCGTGCCGGCACCCTTTGGCTCGGCGAGTTGCTTGTCGCCCGCCAGCCGGTTGGGGTCATCCTCCAGCGTATCGAGGTGCATCCACTTTTTCACGATCGGCGACACCAGCAGCACGGCAACGCCGATCCCGATGGTGACCCAACCGAACAAAGAGTAGATGTCGAGCAGGCCCTGCTTCGTCATTTCGCCGTCATGCCCGCCGGTCGCTTCGCCGATCTTGCCGGCAACGAAGTTTCCGACCGCGGTCATGTAGAACCAGGCTCCCATGATCAGGGATGCCATGAAGCTCGGCGCGAGCCGGTTCATCGCGCTCAGGCCGACCGGCGAGAGGCAAAGTTCGGCCGTGGTGGCAAACAGATAGTAGAGGAACACGAACAGCACCGGGACCATCACGTCGATCCCCATGGCCAATGCGCCCCACACCAGCACAAGATTCGCAAACCCCATCTGCAGCAGCGCGATTCCGAACTTGGCCGGGGCCGACGGTTCGAGGCCCCGCTTACCCAGGCCCACCCACAGCATGGCGAAGAACGGTGCCAGCAGGATGATGTAGATCGGGTTGATCGACTGGAAGATCGAGGCCGGAACACCTGCGCGATCGACGTAGCGATCGGTGAACAGGTTCATCGATCCGCCAGCCTGCTCGAACAGCCCCCAGAAGATTGGGTTGAGCGCGATCAGGAACAGGATTGCGAAGATTCGCTCGCGCGGCTCCTTGTCGAGCTTGAACGCCTGGAACAGCACGTACCCAAGCAGTCCGATGCCACTGATGATCAGCAGGGTCTGGATCACGTCCTGATACTGGACCAGGGCCCAGATCACCGCGACTGCGGCAATGCCGACACCGTAGAGCGTGAATTCCTTGTTCTTGCTGAGCGGGGCTGGCGCTTCGCCGGCGCCGTTAAGTGCCTTCTTGCCAAGCACGAACACAACCAGGCCGGCGAGCATGCCGATGCCGGCAAGGCCAAAGCCATAGCCCCAGCCGATCGTCTCGCCGAGATAGCCGACCAGGATCGTACCGATCGCCGCGCCGACGTTAATTCCCATGTAGAAGATCGTGTACGCGCCGTCGCGGCGAACGTCGGTCAGCTTGTACAACTGTCCAACCATGACCGAGATGTTGGCCTTGAGGAAACCCGAGCCGACGATGATGAAGGCCAAAGCGAGCCAGAACACGTTGATCGTCGGATCCGACTGGCCGCCGACCCCTTCGACCGCCATCAGGCTGTGCCCCGCGGCAAGCAGCAATCCGCCGAACAGCACCGCACGGCGCTGGCCCAGATAACGGTCGGCCAGATAGCCGCCGAGCACCGGGGTGATGTACACCAGGCTGGTGTACGCGCCGTAGATGAGGTTGGCCTTGCCGTCGTCGAACAGCCAGTGCTTGGTCAAATAGAAGATCAACAAGGCGCGCATGCCGTAGTAGGAAAAGCGCTCCCACATTTCGGCGAAGAACAGCATGTACAGGCCCTTGGGATGGCCCGCGAATTCTGGTTCTTGCTGGATGGCGATCTTGGCGCCGATCGTGAGGAAGACGGCAAGCAGGACTACCGCGGTCGCGGCGATCCACTCGGCCTCCTGCCAAAGGTCGATGGAAAGCATGGTCGATCCTCTCTTGATCGATGGGCGGGCGTTCGACCGCGCGCCTCGTTGAATCCTGAATGCCGGGCACCCTAGCGTCGAAATTTGGCTTGTGAAGCCGGTTGTTACGAGCGGTCGCCATGCTAGTGCGAGCGACATGATGCTCAACGACCGTTCCTCGACCCTGTCGCTGCTCGAAACCCGCCGCTCCGGCCGACCGCGCGAAATGATCGCCCCGGGGCCGACCGAAGCCGAACTCGAGCATATCCTGACCATCGCCGCGCGCACCCCCGATCACGGCAAACTGTTCCCGTGGCGGTTCGTGATCGTTTCAACCGAGCAACGGGCGGCCTTGGCCGACCTGCTCGCGCAGGCGCTTCCGGAAAGTGATCCGCTGGCTGGCCCGGCGCATCTGCAGAAAGCGCTCGATTTCGCCCACCAGGCGCCGACCCTGATCGTGCTGGTCGCCGCTCCCGTCCCGGACCACAAGATCCCCCAGTGGGAACAGCAGCTGTCGGTCGGGGCAGCGGGCATGAACTTGCTGATCGCGGCCCATGCCCTGGGCTATGTCGGCGGCTGGATCACCGGCTGGGCGGCCTATTCGGAGCGGGTCCGAGCCGCCTTTTGCGGGCCGGGCGAACGCATCGCCGGCTTCATGTTCCTCGGGTCGCCGGCGACTGAATTGCAGGAGCGGCCCCGTGCCCCGCTCGCGGCAGTGGCAAGGCCATGGGTCCCGCCGGCATCGTAAAGAGGTTGAACTATTTTGCGCCGTGCTGTATTACCACAGCATGACGCTCAGAACCTCTCATGAAAAGCCCGTTTACGTCCGCCTTCGCGAAGTGATTGCCGATGCAATCCTGACCGGTCGTTTCAAGGATGGCGACCCCCTTCCCTCGGTTCGCGCCCTTGCGGTCGAGGAAGGCGCCAACCCGCTGACCGTCGCCAAGGCCTACCAGGGTTTCCAGGACGAGGGCCTGGTGGTGGTCAAGCGCGGGGTCGGCATGTTCGTCGCCACCGGTGCCGCTGCCCGGCTCCGCAGCAGCGAGCGGGACAGCTTCATCAAGGGCGAATGGCCCCTGATCCGCGAGCGGATGGACCGGCTCGGGATCGACCCGACCGAATTGTTCGCCCGGGCTTAACCGAGCGCTTCCGCCGGCACCGCGTAGAGCATCGCCGCACCGCTTCCCGCCCCGGCCGCCAGTCCAAGCGCCTCGGGAACTATCACGCCAAGGAAATATTCCGCGGCCGACCGGTCGCGGTTCGTCGCTTCGGGCGCGCGTGCAAGCCGTTCGACCAGCCAGCCGGCGACCATTACCGAGCACATGATGAGGAACGGATAGCTTCCCGCCAGCCGGTCATTGCCGTCGGCAGCGCGGAGTGTCGCAGCCGCGACCTCGACCGTGTCGGTCAGCGCGATCAGCATTGGATGCTGCGCCTCCGCCTCGATATCCGCGATCAGCTCGTCGAACGCCAACTCGCCGTCGAGCCCCAGCTTGCGCCCGACGAGGTCCGCCGCCTGGATGCCGTTGGTGCCCTCGTAGATCGGCGCGATCCGGGCATCGCGCAGGTGCTGGGCCGCCCCGGTCTCCTCGATATAGCCCATCCCGCCATGAACCTGGACGCCGAGGTTGGCCACTTCGCAGCCGATATCGGTGCCCCAGGCCTTGGCCATCGGCGTCAGTACGTCGCCGCGATAGCCGGCGGGCCGGTCGCCTCGCGCCGCCCGGTCGATCTGGCCGAACGCATAATAGACCAAGGCGCGCGAGCCCATCGTCAGGGCGCGCATACGAAGCAGCATCCGCCGCACGTCGGGATGCTCCGCGATGGCCTTGCCATTCTGGCGGCGCTCAAGGGCGTAGGCGACGGCGCGCTGCGTGGCGCGCTCGGCAATCCCCACCCCCTGAAGCCCGACGTTGAGGCGCGCATTGTTCATCATGGTGAACATCGCGCGCATTCCCTGGTTCTCGCCGCCGATCATCCAGCCGGTCGCTCCGCCGCCGTCGCCGTAGCTCATCACGCAGGTCGGCGAGGCGTGAATGCCGAGCTTATGCTCGATCGACACGCAGTGCAGGTCATTGGCACTTCCGTCGGGCAGGACCTTGGGCACGAGGAACAAGGAGATGCCGCGGGTGCCCTCGGGCGCGCCGGGGGTGCGGGCAAGGACCAAATGGACGATCTGGTCGGTCAGGTCGTGGTCGCCATAGGTAATGTAGATCTTGGTGCCCGAGATCAGCCAGCTGCCGTCATCGTTCGGCTCGGCCCTGGTCTTGAGCGCGCCGACATCGCTTCCCGCCTGCGGCTCGGTCAGGTTCATCGTCGCGGTCCATTCGCCCGACACGATCCGGGCGAGGTAACGCTGTTTCAGATCGTCCGAACCGTGATGGTTGAGCGCTTCGATCGCCCCCATCGACAGCATCGGGCACAGAGCAAAACCGAGGTTGGCGCCGTTCAAATCCTCCATCAGCGCCGCCGACAGGGCCAGCGGCAGTCCCTGCCCGCCGAATTCCTCCGGCGCTGCAAGCGTCATCCAGCCACCCTCGACGAAGGCGGCATAAGCTTCGCGGAATCCCTCGGGCGTGACGACCTTGCCATTGGTCCAGCGCGAGCCAACCGTATCCCCGATCCGGTCGAGCGTTGCGAACTCGCCCTCCGCGAATTGCGCCGCGCCATCGAGCACCGCGCCGACCATTTCGAGGTCGTTGGAAAGTTCGGCGATCTTGACGACATGGTCGAGCACCAGGCGCTGGTCCTGGACGGGGCAACGAAAGGTCATTGGCGCGCTTACCTCATAGAAAAGCCGGCACCTTGAAGGAAGCCGGTGCATGCCATAGCGAGCACGCCATGACGCCGCCAGACTTCCCTGACAACACGCCTCCCGCCAGCATGACGACGCAGATTGCGCCATTCGATCGGGCGGGCATCGCTCGTGCGGCGGCTTTGGTACTGGCGGGACAGCCGGTCGCGGTGCCGACCGAGACAGTGTACGGCCTTGCCGCCGACGCCACCGACCCCCAAGCCGTTGCGCGCGTCTATGCGGCCAAGGGTCGTCCCGCCTTCAACCCGCTGATCGTGCATGTGCCGGACCTTGCGGCGGCCGAGGCGCTCGGTGTGTTCGACAGCGAGGCACGTGCACTCGCGGAGAAGCATTGGCCGGGCCCGCTGACCATCGTCGTCCCGGCGCGACCCGACAACGGCATTGCGGCGCTGGTGATGGCCGGGCTGGGCACCATTGCGCTACGGGTCCCGTCGCATCCCGCAATGCAGGCACTGCTCGCTGCTACGGGTCGCCCGCTGGCAGCGCCGTCGGCCAATGCCAGCGGGCGGATCAGCCCGACCCGTGCGGCCCATGTCATGGCCAGTCTCGACGGGCGAATCGCGCTGGTGATCGACGGCGGGGCGACCCTCCGCGGGATCGAATCGACCATCGTCGCGGCGACCGGGGACGGCCTTCGCCTTCTCCGGCGCGGCCCGATCGAAGTCGATGCAGCGATGTCATGGGGCGGAATCGAGGCACCGGGCATGATGGCCAGCCATTATGCCCCGTCCAAGCCACTCCGCATCGACGCGCCGCAAACGGAGGAAGGCGAATATCTGATCGGCTTCGGCAATGTCGCCGGAGATGCGAATCTCAGCCCGAGTGGCGACCTGGTCGAGGCCGCGGCGTGCCTGTTCGAGTTGCTTCACCTGGCCGATGCAGCCCCTCATCCTAAAATCGCCGTCGCTCCGATCCCCGACCACGGCATCGGCGCCGCCATCCGCGACCGCCTCGAACGAGCGGCCGCCCCGCGGACGTAAAAAAGGGGCGACCGAAGCCGCCCCTTTCCTATTTCGGCTGTGAATGTCAGCGGCGTGGCGGGCTCACCGGTGCAACGACGGTGGAGGTGTTCACGGGGGTAAGCCCTGCGGAAGCACCAACAACAAGCGGCTGCTGGGTCGCAGAAGCGAGGGACAGCGGCACGTCTTCGTCGATGAAACCCTTGATTGCTGCACCTACCGGCACCTTTGCACTCGTTCCGGTCATGAAGAAGCCAGCTGGCAGGAAGACGATCGCCGAAACCGCAACCGCGCCGATGCCACCGGCAACGCCCTTGTCGTCGAACCCACCCGTCATGCGGATCTGGCGACCGTTCACCGTCACGTGCAGGACTCGCGCAACCAGGCGGCCCGACTTGCCCCACATGCCTTTGTTGCGAACGTCAGTAATCTCTCCAACCGCCGGGCTTCCAGCGGGGATAACCACCACGCCTTGAACCAATGTCGGGGCAGTGGTTTCCATCCGGAAGCGCTGACCAACACGAAGCTTCTTGCCGCCGGTCGTCAATTCCTCGAGCAGGCGAAGGGGCACCTCGGTTCCAGATCGAAGCACTGCATTGCTCGACGGAGATGCGGCGATCGGCGACGGCACAAAAACGGGCTGAGCGAGTAAGGTCTGTGGTGCGAGCAGGAGCCCGCAAGCGATAAGCCGCAAATACATGATAGTCCCCCAAAAGGATCGAAGACAGGAAGTCCCCGTCCGCATGGGTTCGCACAGAACAATATTACAAATAATCGCTATTTATGATTAAAAAAGCGTTGTCCGATTAATTGTACGGATCATCCAAGATTTACTTAACTTGCCGTCTCGCTTTTCAGTTTGGCCTGGAAGCTTTTCCTCAATTTCGCCAACTTGGGCGGGATGACCGCGATGCAATAGGGATTGCGCTGGCCCTCGGTCGCCCAATAATCCTGGTGATCGTCCTCCGCCGGATACCAGGCCGCCTTGGGCTCGATGGTCGTCACGATCGGCGCCGACTGCGTCGCCTGCGCGCGCTCGATCCCGGCGCGGGCTTCGGCCTCCTGCGCTTCGTCCTGCGGGAAGATTGCCGAGCGATATTGGGTGCCGACGTCGTTGCCCTGGCGGTTGAGCTGGGTCGGTTCGTGGGTTGCGAAGAAGATGTCGAGCAGGTCGCCATAGCTGACCACGTCGGGGTCGAAGCTGATTCGGATTGCCTCTGCGTGGCCGGTTGTGCCGCTGCATACCTCGCGATAGCTGGGGTTTTCGGTCGAGCCGCCGGTATAGCCGCTCTCCACCCCGCTCACACCGGCGATATCGAGGAACACCGCCTCGGTGCACCAGAAACATCCACCCGCCAGAACCGCGACTTGCTCGGTCATCTCTTGCTCCTTGATTGACATCAGGGAGATGGCGAGCCGCCCGGCCCCTCGCAAGGGGGTGCCTAGTTGGGCTTCTTGTAGCTGGCCTTGAGGCTTGCCAGCTCGACCCGCTTACCGACCCACTCCGCAAGCTCGTCGAGGGTCAGCGGCTCGTCGAACACCACGCCGGCGCGGCGCTCGGAGAACCAGCGGATGTTGCCCTTGATTGGGCGCAGGCTCTCGACCACCACCACGACATCCTTGCCGAGGCAATATTCCTCGATCGGCTCGACCTTCATCCCGCCGAGCGAGATGTCGCGCACATCGCAATTATAATAGGTCTTGCCGACCCGGATGCTGGCCCTGCACTGAACGTCGAGCCGCGGCGGGCGCGGGCGGAAACCGTGGCGCGGCTTGCGGCCGGCCAGCAGTTCGCCAAGATCGATATTGTGCGCGAACTTGAAGCCCGCGGTCCCCTCGCGGGTCCAGATCACCTTGGTCGGGATCTGCGAGCTGTTGAATTCGATGATCACCTCGTCGCCGACGCTGACCGACTGGCCGACCTCCGCCATCAATCCCCCGGCCGACATGTTGCGGACCCGGATCAGCTGCTCGCCAAGCGGGGTCGTCAGCTTGACGATGCACAGGGTCGACGGCAGGCGGTCGTCGTCGCGCCGATCGGACGGCCGCGGCACTGCGGTCGACAGCGAAAAGGTGGTCGATTCGAACGCGATATCGTCCTGATCGAGTGAAATCGCCGGTTTGCGCCGGATCAGAGAGCCGAACATAATCCACTCCATTGGAGAAAACGCTCCAAGCGTGGCATTCTAAAGCCGTTGCGGTTAATAAGGCGTTTCTTGCGTCTGACGCCTGTGACAGGGTGCTCGTCTGCACCGAACGAATTTGGACAGGAAACCAACGTCATCACGCGGCCGCGTCTTTTACTGATCGATGACGAACCACAGCTGGCGGCGTTTGTGGCGAATGCCGCGCGGCTCTGCGGCTTCGAACCCACCTCGACCGACCGCGACAGCGACTTCCGCGCGCGTTTCGTCGAAAATCCTCCGGAAATGGTCGCGCTCGATCTGGGAATGCCCGGGATGGACGGGGTCGAGCTGCTTCGCTTCCTCGCCGATCACGACTTTGCCGGGCCGGTGCTGATCATCAGCGGTTTCGACCGCCGCGTGCTGGAAAGCGCGTTTCGGCTGGGCGAGGCGCTTGGCCTCAAGATGGTCGGCCCGATCGAAAAACCCGCCCGGCTCGATGCACTGGAAGCGATCTTCAATCAACAATTCCCGAGCCCCGCGCCATGAGCGGGCGCCGATGAGGGCCCGCTGATGGGGCGCCGCTGGTGATCAACCAGGCGGATCTCGGGCTGCTCGACGGCTTCGAGCGGGCGCTGATCAACCATCGTCTGCACATGGTCTATCAGCCCAAGGTGTCACTTGCCGACGGCACACTGAAGCGGGTCGAGGCGCTCGTCCGGTGGGACGATCCCAAGCTCGGGATGGTGCCGCCCTCGCGGTTCGTGCCGCTCGCCGAGCGCTACGGACTGATCGACCAGCTGACCCACTGGGGCCTGACCACCACGCTTCGCCAGTGGCTCGATTGGCAGGCTCACGGCATCGATACCTGCATCGCGTTCAATATTTCTGCGCTCTCGCTCGAACAGCTCGACTTTCCCGACCTGGTGGAACGGATGTGCCGCGCGCTCGAGGTCCCGACCGACCGGCTCGTGCTCGAGCTTACCGAGGGATCGACCCAGCCGCTGATCAAGCTGATGGACACCCTGACCCGTTTCCGCATCAAGGGCATCGGCCTTGCGATGGACGATTTCGGGGTCGGCTATTCGACCCTGATGCAGCTTCGCCAATTGCCCTTCACGGAGATCAAGATCGATCGCTTCTTCGTCGACGATGCGGTCACTTCGGACGACAGCCGGGCGATCGTCGCGTCGATCATTCAGCTCGCCCACAGCCTCGACCTGTGCGTGACCGCAGAGGGAATCGAGACGGAGGCCCAGCTCAAGCTCCTCCGCAGTCTCGGCTGCGATGTCGGTCAGGGCTACTGGATCAGCCGCCCGCTCGAGCCCGACACGCTCGCCGGGTGGCACGAGGAATGGGCCGGTCGGTGGGCTGAATTGACCGCGCCCGCTGCAGCGACACGGCCCCTCAATCCCCGAGGTCGAACTTCACCCCCTGCGCGAGCGGCAGCGAAGAGCCGTAATTGATGGTGTTGGTCGAGCGCCGCATATAGGCGCGCCAGCTGTCCGAGCCGCTTTCGCGTCCGCCGCCAGTCTCCTTCTCCCCGCCGAACGCACCGCCGATCTCCGCGCCCGAGGGGCCGATGTTGACGTTGGCGATGCCGCAATCGCTCCCCGCGGCCGACAGGAAACGCTCGGCTTCGCGCAAGTCATTGGTGAAGATCGAACTCGACAGGCCCTGTTTGACGTCATTGTTGAGCGCGATCGCCTGCTCGAGCGTCTCATAGCGAAGCACATAGAGGATCGGCGCGAACGTCTCCTCGAGCACGATTCCGGCCTGCGCATCGACCTCGACCAGTGCCGGGCGAGCATAAGGGCCGCCCTCGACCGCGTCGACGCGCTCGGTCTCGGGGTACGCGCTGACCATCCCTTCAAAAGCCGCTTGGTCGATCAGCGGGCCGACCAGCGTGCCGGGATCGCGCGGATCCCCAACCGGGATCCTGGCGATCAGCGCGCGTAGCCGGACGACCAGCGCGTCGGCGATGCTGTCGTGGACGATCAGCCGGCGCAGGCTGGTGCAGCGCTGGCCCGCCGTCCCCGCCGCGCTGAACAGTACCGCGCGTTCCGCCAGCGCCAGGTCGGCCGACGGTGCGACGATCATCGCATTATTCCCGCCAAGCTCCAGCAACGTCCGCCCGAACCGCGCGGCCACCCGCGGCCCCAGCTCGCGGCCCATGCGGGTCGACCCCGTTGCAGAGACCAAGGCGACGCGCGGATCATCGGCCAGCGCCGCGCCGATGTCGCGGCCTCCCTGCACAACTTGCAACAAACCGTCGGGCGCATCGCCAAACCGCGCCAATGCCCTTGCGGCCAGCGCCATGACCGCGGCCGCGACCAGCGGCGTCTTCTCGCTCGGCTTCCAGATCACCGGATCGCCGCACACCAGGGCCAGCGCCGCATTCCACGCCCACACCGCAACCGGAAAGTTGAACGCACTGATAACCGCCACCGGACCCAATGGATGCCATTGCTCGATCATCCGGTGCTCGGCCCGCTCGCTGGCGATGACCAGCCCGTACAATTGGCGTGAAAGGCCGACTGCGTAATCGCAGATATCGATCATTTCCTGAACTTCGCCCATGCCCTCGGAGACAATCTTTCCAGCCTCGAGCGTTACCAGCCGGGCGAGCGGCTCTTTCGCCGCACGCAATTCCTCGCCCAGCAACCGCACCAGTTCGCCGCGTCGCGGTGCCGGGACGATGCGCCAGGCGAGGAAGGCGCTCTGCGCCCGCTCGCAGGCCGAGCCGACCTCGGCCAAGCTAGCTTCGGCAACAGAGCCGATCATCGCTCCATCGATCGGCGAGCGGCTGTGCAGCGCGCCGCCCCCATCGACCCCGAGATCGCGTAAAATCCTCGACGCCTCTTCGGCAGGACTCAGCATGACAATTCCTTCGCCTTGGTCATTGCGGCAACTCCCGCGTCGATGGTCTCGTCGCGCTTGGCAAAGCACAGGCGGATGAGATGGCTCGGCGGGTCGGTATCGGCAAAGGCGGACAGCGGCACCACGGCCACCCCGGCCTGCTCGACCGCAAGCTTGGCAAACGCCTCGTCGTCAAGCGCGATGCCCGACGCCGCAAGATCGACGATCAGGAAATAGGTCGCGGCGCTCGGCAACACGGCATAGCCGGCCGCCTGCAGACCATCGGTCATTCGGTCGCGGGCACGGGCAAATCGCTTGCGCATCGGCATCAGCCACTCGTCGCCGTCGCGCATTCCGAAGGCCACAGCGGACTGCAGGTTAGGCGCCGAGGCGAAGGTCAGGAACTGATGTGCTCGCGCCGCCAGCGTGGCAAGCTCAGGCGCCGCGGCAATCCAGCCGATCTTCCAGCCGGTAAGCGAGAAGATCTTCCCCGCCGATCCGCATTTGATCGTGCGCTCTGCCATTCCCTCCAGCGACGCAAGCGGCACGAATCGCTGCCCGTCCATCAGCAGATGCTCCCACACCTCGTCGCTGATCACGATCAGATCATGCTCGCGCGCCACCGATGCGACCGCTTCAAGCTCGGCGGCGTCGAACAAGCGGCCGGTCGGGTTATGCGGATTGTTGAACATGATCGCCCGCGTGGCCGGCGTGATCGCCGCCGCCAGCACTCCGCGGTCGATCCGCCAGCCCGGCGGCCGGAGCGCCACTTCGCGCACGGTACCGCCGGCGCGGCGGACCAGCGGCGCATAGGCATCGTAGGCCGGCGTCATGACGATCACTTCATCGCCCGGGCTGACGGTGGCGAGGATCGCCGCGGCCAGCGCCTCGGTCGCGCCCGACGTCACGCAGATGCCGTCGGGTCCGGTGTCGACCCCGTAATGGCGCGCATAATGCTCGGCTACCGCTTGCCGCAATCCTGGCAGCCCGCGCGATGGCGCATATTGGTTGGACCCGTCTTTCAGCGCGCGCGCGGCGGCGTCGAGGATCGCATCGGCCCAGCCGAAATCGGGAAACCCCTGCCCCAGATTGACCGCCCCATGCTGCGCGGCGGCAAGGCTCATCCGCTCGAACACGCTGGTCGCCATGGTTTCGTACAACGGGTTCACGCCAGCAACTCCCTGATTTCATTCTCGTCATAGCCGAGTTCGCCGAGGATCGCGGCACCATCCGCTCCCTCGGGCCTCGGCACATCGGGCCGGTCGAGCATTGTTTCCGAATAGCGCGGCGATGGCCCCGGTTGCGTCACGCCATCAAGGTCGATGAACGTTTGCCGCGCGATATTGTGCGGGTGGGCGGGCGCCTCCCCTAAGTCCAGCACCGGGGCGACACAGGCGTCGGTGCCGGCGAACTGCACCACCCACTGGTCGCGGCTGCGCGTCGCAACGACCGCCGCAATCTGTTCCCGAGTTGCGCCCTCGGGCAACTCGAGACCCTCGAACAGGCTGACCCGGAACTGCGGCTCGATCGCGCCGATGCTGAGGAACTTGCCATCGGCGCAGCGATAGATGCCATAGGTCGGCTCGCCGCCATCGAGCAGATTGGCTTCGCGTTCGTCGCGCCACGCACCGGCGGCGCACAGGCCGTAGGTAAGGGCTCCGATCAGCGCCGCACCGTCGCTCATCGCCGCATCGATCACCTGACCCCGTCCGCCACGCTGGACGGCAAGCAAAGCCGCCACCATCCCGAACGCAAGCATCATCCCGCCGCCGCCATAATCGCCGATATAATTGGCGGGGACGACGGGACGTTCTTTCGGGCCGATGCCGTGCAGCAAGCCGGTGATGGCAAGATAATTGATGTCGTGGCCGGCCTCTGCGGCCAGCGGTCCATGCTGTCCCCATCCAGTGACCCGGCCATAGATTAGCGCCGGATTGGCCTCGATCAGCTCGTCCGGGCCAAGTCCCAACCGCTCCATCACGCCCGGCCGATATCCTTCAATCAATCCGTCCGCGTCGGCTGCCAGCCGCTTGACCACCGCGCGACATTCATCGCGTTTCAGGTCTAGCGAAATCGAGCGCCGGCTGCGCAACAATGGATCGTTCGGGACCCCGATCATGCCCTTGCGCTCGACGCGGATCACCTCGGCTCCGTGATCGGCCAGCATCATCGCCGCGAACGGCCCCGGCCCGAGCCCCGCCATCTCGATAATCTTCAATCCTGCAAGCGGGCCCGCCATGCCGGAGACGCTTAACGCTGGATTGCCAAGCCGCAAGGGCACGCTAGTCTGCGGCCATGATCGACGCCAACGACCGCTCGCTGTTCAGCGAGGACCACCATGCCTTTCGCGACACCGTCCGCAAGGTCCTCGCCGACGTCATCGCGCCGCGCATGGATGCTCACGAAGCTGAAGGGACGGTCGAGCGCGAGGCTTGGGCGCGCGTTGGTGCGGCTGGACTGCTGTGTCCCCAAGTGCCCGAAGCCTATGGCGGACCGGAACTCGATTTCGCGTTCAACGCCATTGTCGGCGAGGAATTGAGCTACATGGGCTCGGCCGCCGGCTTCACCCTGCAATCGGACATCGTCGCCGATTATCTGGTCCATTATGGCAGCGACGAGCAGAAGCAGCGCTTCCTGCCAGG
>CAAAJI010000579.1:29808-44641 GCA_900642245.1 Fragilaria radians | reverse complement strand
CCGAATCAAAATTTTGTAGTCAAGAGGAACGTGTTTTTGCTGCTCTATTGGATCGTCATCTACCAAACCTCTATTAAGGATCGAAGTAATGAAATCGTTTCGATTTGATTAAGGATCGAACTAATGAAATGAAAACTAGATTTGTTTCGATTTGCATTTTATACAAATGTCCATAAATCAGGGCTCAAAATTCGTCAAGAGTATCACATGAAGCCAAGAAATTCCCGGGATAGTAAATTGTCTGTTCAATATGCTGTTGTGATTGCAATATTAGGATTCCTATTGGGATTGTTATGCAACCAAGGTGTTAAAGTGGCATTTTCGGCATCCAATGATGAATACACGACGAACGTGATGATTGATCGAAGTCTAGAAGAGTCGGAAGAGATTAGTGAAGGTATTGATCTCACATCTGTAAGTTATATTTTCAACTGTTATTTCTTATATTCCTTTTTGAACTAACTGAATCCTTCTATAGGATGAAGATGTGACGGTCGTTACGTTCGTGGTTCTCTTCTTAATCCTCTTAACTATATCCTTTGAATACATGAAAGAGTACGTCGAGGAAGAAGCCACACGTAATTTACGTCCCTTAGTTGATAAATTGTTTGGTGAATTGACGGTTCTAGGCTTTTTATCGGTAATGACTTTCGCAATTACCAAGGCTGGCTGGTTTTCTGCACTTAGTTCCATCTTCTTTGGTGATACCAGTGAATTGCTGGAAATATTTGAATTCGTTCACTTTACGATTTTTTTCATCATGACGTTTTTTGTAATACAAGTATTGATATTGGTCTCAGCAGCCACCGAAACGGAACAAAAATGGATAGAATTAGATAAGGCAGCACGGAATCCTTCTCTCTTTGACGAATGGGAGAGACAAACGGAACAATTCTGTGATACCTTTAAAACTCGGAGACGCCGATCATTTCACAAAGCCCGTGAGGTTACAGATCTACTACCCTTCTTTCGAGACCAAAGTGCACAAGAAAGAGAGGATCGACTTTTGTTCAAGGCCTTGCGTGATGAATTCATCCTAGAACGCGCTCCACACTATCCCTTCCATCCGTCTGCCGAAGAAAAACGAGTCACGGCAGATTTTAACTTTGGTAGATATTTGGGAATCAATCAAGGTAGTTTATTGGGTCAAGTTGTCGAGGTTAGCATCGTTACTTGGGCATTCTTTGCATTCCTTACCATTGTATATTATGGATATGTCATTCTAGTGAATGAAAATGTTTCAGTAAGTACATAATGTTTCTGCCGTAGTCATTAATTGTTGAAACACATGACAATTTTCTGATATATGTGAATATTTGCATCAAGACACTTGCGTGGTCCTGGGTAGCGATGGGCTGGTTTGTCTACCTAATGAACGTTGTCTTCGAACGACATCTACTACATGTCCGAAAAATGTTTCTCAAGAAAGAATATTTCCATGCTAATTCACGAACTGGCCAAAAATCGTGCCTCGATATAGATGAATCGTCGCGTTTTGAGCCTGATCTGATAAAGTATACGGATTCCAGTAATGATTCTCTGCCTCTTTGGACCGATATAGACATTGATGACTTTCACGAAAAAGGTCGTTCGTGGATTGCAAAATTGTTCGTCGGAGGGAAGGTTAGCCGACACCAAGCAATATATTGGCTGGATCGAAAAGGACCTAAAGTCTATCTTTTGATTCTTCAATCTAATCTCCTCTTCCTTGGAATTTACTCTGCCATGAACTTCCTTGGCTTTTGTCAATTCATGTACAAGGAAGAGCCAATCGCAATTTTTCTTATATACATAATTTTAGCTGCAACTCCATTGCTTGCCAATATGCTCACAAAGCAGCATACAGTGGCAATCTTATCTCAGGTTTGTTGTATGGGAGCCTACCGACGTCCAAATGTTGTATCTGACGTACTTCGAGAAGACAAAACAGCACGTATTGTTCGTGCCTTCATCATCATCTATAAGATGCGCCGTTTCGCTATGAATGCGGACACTGCAGGCTATGACAGGAACGCTGCGGCCGCTCGGCGTATGCAATTTGATAAAGTCGAGCTTAGAGAAGTTGGAAAAACCATTGACTCTTTTGATAAAAATGGAGATGGAACGATAGACTATAGTGAATTTGAAATCCTGATGAAAAATATGGGCGCAGAGCTTTCCGAGGAAAGTTTGAAACGAATCATCAATTTACTAGACGAAGATGGTGATGGTTCAGTTTCCAGGGAAGAGTTCATTAATTGGTATGCGGAGAATGCAGGCGATGACGACCTATCTGATTCAGAACGAGCACACTTTCTTTTTGCTATGTTTGATAAGGACGATGCCGGTGAAATAACGATAGAAGAATTCAAAAGAAAGCTCGACGCGTTTAATGTTGGATTTTCAATTGATGAGGTAGGAGCCATTGTCAATGAATTAGATGAAGATAATAGTGGAACTATTGGACTTCATGAGTTTGAAGACTTGCTTTACAAGTATTATCCTAAGGAATTACGATCAGCGTCTCCAATGGAAAACAATCGTAAATCGAATTCCAGTTATCATCACTGATATTACCTTCCTTCTGGAACAAAGATATAGTGAATTTATAAGCTATAGCCAACATACGCTGTAAACTGTTTTGATGAAATAGTACTAAGCATTCTTCAGCATTAAGGGATTTGATACACATATACTTTATCATGTCAAGAGAGTCATAATAAAATTATATCTATTTATAGCATCTTTCACTTCAATCAATAACTTCCAAAGGAAAGCTAAGACACCTAGAATAACAATTACGATTCCAATTCTAAATTTTCAAATCTCAAAAATCATGGCTTAACCACTCTCAGTGAAATATTTAAAATGGAACTTTTCTATTGTCATAAACACGAGGCCATGCAATGAATACTTCTAATGTCTGCAGAAAACAGGATGAGAACTCGCGTATCCTCTCATACAATAACTGGTGGCATTCATCCCCAATTTTATAAATCGAAATTTTCGTTCATGGATTTTCTGTAGGACATGAGTTCATAGCATCTAATGAGAAATTGATAATACCAATTCTATATACCCCTTCAATGTATCTTTGCTAGAAGCTGCTTTAAGAGTTAATACAAAGTATAAATCATGATTTAATAAAGTTACATTTAATTAGATATCTTGTGAATTTTCCAAAAACCACGTAGTCTCTTTAACTTACGTGTTACATTCAACACTTAACATTTAGACATTGGGGTGATCTTAGATTCACGACTTAGATTCTTCAATCTTGAATCTTGATAGATTCCTGTTTGTTACTTAGGAATCTGTAATAGTTATTTCTACCGTATTGATATGACGGTCCTGAAAAGATATTAAATGTTCTTCTTCATTTATCAGCAATATTAAGCACCACTAAATTCATAAAAGACTATATCTTTATTGAATTTGTGGAAGGTATAGAAACAATGGTTAACTATGTAACTTATTCTAGAGTTAGATGAGTAAATATAAGAATATTGTTTCTAGTATTTTTTACTATGTACGCATGATAACTTGGACGTCTCCAGTATCAGTACACCCACACATAACTTAGTTTTAGTAACCTATTGTAGTATTGCTAGACTGTATTGCTTACAGCTGATAGTGTTAGGTTTTATCTTAATGAACTTAACTCAAAGGAATGTCATTTTTCAGGTATAGCTTCTATAAATCTAGCTTTCTAGATCAGAAGAAACTAAACAATTTGAAAAGTCATTCAATGGGGATACAACAAAATGATGGCTATAGTAGGTTTCAATTCATCCAAATTTTTTTAATCTAGGGTGAAGTTTTCTCAACATGTCAAACTGAAAAGTTAAGAATTGAGTGTTTAATGAAACGTTTCATTTTACCTATTTGAAATGTGAACTATAGGAATAAAGAAAACTTCATTCGATTAGACATTGGCTGACAATAATGATATCCCTGATGAAATTTGTCCTTTACTATCAAAATTAATGAAGATAAGTTGGAGATTCTCCAATAGAATACTTTAGAATATCATATTTTTTCACGGCTTTCACAAGATTCTAAATTGATGTAAGTCTATCATAGGGATGTTGAATGAAAATGTTTATCTAAGTGGATCTTTTTTACGATACCAGTATATGGAATGCAAGTAAATAGGAGAGGATATACAGATACCCAGCATTACTCATTGTTGTTATGAACCATGATTGATTTTAAGATTGAATTATCCAAAAATAGGAATATTTTCAGTGACTTTATTTGAGATAAGAAATCAGACGGTCAGATGCTCATGTGCAACCTTATTTTCGCTGTCAAGAGGGAGATACCCAAACCGAATCAACAAGTTACTCAATCAATTGATAACATATTGAACAAGATTTGCATATTCTGAAGATTTAAGTCAACAATAAACTTCCATTCCAAAGGAATATCAAATAGATTGTACAGATCATAAACCAGCTACAAATACCACCATAATTTTTTTGTTTTGCTTGATTACATCTTCAAGTGGTGTATAACTAACTCTTTCAACTTTGACAAAAAGTGACGATCCTTTGTAGTGCACTCTTCACTAACTCACAGTCCAGATCTGAAAATGCCAGTTTGGTCTGCCATCGTATGTCTTTTCGAGAACCAACGATGCTCATCTACATATTCATGAAGTCCTAAAGAAGGGAGGTGATTTAATTATAATTGAAAACAGTCATAAGCTAAATGACGCATTATTCTGCTGAAAAGTCTTTATCTATTAAAATAAAAGGACGTTTCAAGAATATAGTGAAGAACAAAAAGAATCCTAATAATATAAGGTACGGTCGTACACACTAACTTTGAAGTGTAAGATTTTTTTGACACCTCCAATCCTTTCTCCGTCTCCATCACCGAGTCATTTTCTGTTCGTAAAAGAATCACAAGACCCCTCGCTTTTCATTCAACTTGAAAATATCAGCACCAATGTTTGCCCCCACTGAGCCTGGCTTATCCTCGGCTGCCTCTGCTGCTGTTGCTCAACGAGGAACTCCGGCGACTTTAAATTTGGATGACATTTTCGGAGATGTCCTTTTCACTCCGGATGGTGATACAGTCTTTTTGAGTGACCTTCAGGGTGAGGGGGCTGATATTCTTCCATCTGGAGAATCCCAAGTTGCGACTGTCGCTTCCCGAATTGGACCTGATGGGAAGCCAATTCCTGTACCATTGGCTGGTGGAATTTCAACCACGCAGCTTGATCAAGAAGGCAAGCCTGCCTTGACAATGGGAGCCGCTGGTGGTTCTGGTCCCAGCAATCTTGTTCCATATGCTCAGGCACCTCAACAGCGTCATCATCTTCAATATGCTACACCAGAAATGATGAATTCCTTGAAGAAGCGAAAGACGGGATCCAAGAGTTCCGATCGGAAAATGTCCGAACAACAAAAGGTTGAGCGTCGGTAAGGAGACATTCAATTGTTGTTTCAATTTCACATCATTTCAATTCTGACGTCGTCGCCTTTCCAAAAACTACCCTCGCAGAGAGCGTAATCGTGAGCATGCAAAGCGCTCACGTATCCGTAAGAAGTTTTTGCTCGAATCTCTCCAGCAATCCGTGTCCTTGCTGAAGGAAGAGAATGAGAAACTCCGTCAGACCATCCGTTCTCATCTCGGTGCTGCAGAAGCGGATGAGTTGCTGGGCAAGCACTTTGCTGGTAACGACGCTGGTCTTATTGCCAATTCCTCAATGGACGCCAACAAAGTCCTCGATGATCCTGATTTCTCTTTCATCAAAGCCCTTCAAACTGCGCAGCAGAACTTCGTCGTTACGGATCCGTCTCTACCAGACAATCCTATTGTGTATGCGACACAGGGATTTCTCAATCTTACTGGGTACACCTTGGATCAAGTATTGGGGCGCAACTGTCGATTCCTTCAAGGGCCTGAGACTGATCCAAAGGCTGTTGAGAAGATTCGTCGTTCGATTGAAGAGGGAACGGACATGTCTGTTTGTCTTCTCAACTATCGCGTTGATGGTACCACGTTCTGGAACCAATTCTTTATTGCGGCTCTCAGAGATGCATCTGGAAATATCACCAACTATGTAGGTGTTCAGTGCAAGGTCAGTGATCAATATGCTGCCAATGTATGTAAAAAGCAAGAGGAAGACGAGGAGGATGATGAAGAATGAGTTTTCCATCAATTCTCGTATCAAAATCAGTATCTTTATTCAAACTACTTCTAAACCGCCGAGACGAGATACGCTACATATAGTTGGCACGGTCTAGAATTTTAATCCATTAATCTAAATCAATACTAGGGGAAAAAAATGTAATACTGAAAAGTGTGCGCTTTACCCGTGACTGAATAGATTTCAATTCTATTTCATTGAGGTGAACCATACAATTGGGAAGTAAGGTAAACCTCTGTACTATCCACTCCATACATGCATGGGCTTGTAACCTTATCCAGCAGGTTTAATTTTACCAGTCTTCATCTAGAAAAACTATAATAACGTTAACACTGAGCAAAGCAGCACATCATAACCATGATTATTGAAATGTACCAGAGTGATTGAGATTACTAAACATGTTCTATTCCATGAATATTTTCTGATCTCAAAGTGGTTACGTAGCAAATGGTGATTTGTTTTTGGTCGATGCTTGTCAAGGTAATGCAACAGTTAGTTTTCAAAACTATCAAATGGGAAAAGAAAGCCTATAGATTGATTGCGTTGACCAAACAGTCATGATAGAGCGAAAAGCTGACACCTGTAGGGACTTTCTTCATTTCAAAATTATTGCAAAGATTATTTAAACATTCTTATTCATGAAGATTCTGGGTTCTATGGAGAATTTGGTAAGTCATACAATGTATCGGGTTACCTCTCCATTCGGAGAAAAACCCTCGAATTCGAATGAGTTAAATCTACTATTTAAATTAATTTTGAGAAATTCTTTTGTAATCGTGAAATCTGAATCAATAAGAACCCTTCTGTTCGATGCGACTATGGTAGGAATAATTTATCAATGAATGCCAGAATGACTTTCTTTTGAAAGACCTTTTCGCTGACGAAGAATCAAAAGAATGCGCATTCTTTCGAACTACTTAACGAGCTAAAAAATCAGGATACAAGAAAAATCTGCATCTCCAGCTTGCACAGAAGGGTGACAAAAATCCATCAGGAAACTAGCAGCCGTGAATGAAACGGTAAATTTCCACAATTGAATTGATGGATGAAAATGACTAACGAATCTTCCCGAGACTGTCAACTTCCAATGCAAACTTTCTTTATCAATCCAAGCAGCATGATGAATGCGGTAGCGTCCAATCCTAATCATGGTGCCTATGTACAGTCGTATCCTGTAAATTCGGTAATGAGTACAGAAGCATTGCAGACTCTGTTTTTGCAGCAGCAACAACAACAACAGCACCAGCAGCAGCAACTACAGCAGCAACTACAGCATCAGCAAACACAACATCAAATGCAACAACAACAACAAAATCAGCAACTACAGCAGCAACAAACACATCATCAATTACAGCAGCAACAGTTTCTAAATCAATTTCAATATGATCCTCATCGAATGATGCTGCCAACGCAATTTATGCAACATCAATTCTCTCAGACTATCCAGGACTTATCAAAGAACAGTCAAAACTTTCCGTCCATTCCAAACGGACTCACCTACGTAAATGATTGCCATAATATGCAACCGAATAACCCGTTTCCTATCAACTCCTACATCGCTCAAAAGGCAATTCCTTCTTCGATTTCATCCTTTTTCCAATATGACGTATTGAAATCTCAACAGTCATCTAATTCTGAGATTGATAAAAAATCATGTGGAAAAGATATTTTGAACATGTCAGCGGGATTTCAAACAAACAATGTCCCAATGCAATCTGTAACAAGTGACGGTGTGCTCTTGCCTCTCGTGAGCACATCACAAAATCCTAAAGCTTCTCAATATGAAGAAATTCCTAAGCAGCAGCTAGAGCAATGCGTGAGTATAATCAAAGACAATTTGGAGGGTCCTTCACTGGCACCTGCTGGAAATGGTCTCCAGCACGTTATTCCGTCATCCTCCGATTACATGAGCAGCTTGCTAGAAAATAACAGCGAACAAAAACCAAAACCAATATCTCAAAACTATGACGAGGAATCGAATTGTAGTCATTATTCAGCACATCAACAGCCTTACGACAATAATACTCTTTTCCCCGAACTTCCATCCTGGAAGTCAACTTGTGTATCATCCAAAACTGAGACTAACCAAAGCGATGCATCTGCTTTGGTGGTGACTCCGATTCTGTCGTCGTCTACTCCACCTCCACCTTCAAAGTTGTCGAAAGATAAGACCTTAGCCAGAAGTCCTGTATCGAAATCAACAAAGACTTCTAAAGCAACTGTTCATAAAGCAACCTGTGGAAAGTTGGAAAAGAAAAAGAATAAGTCTGCAACTCAAGAGGTTTCGTTATCACCACATGAATTCCTCCTCACGATTCTTCGCGAGCGTAAAGTTTCTTTGGACCGTATTCCAACACAAGAAAGCGGATATTATGCAGAGCCTACACCGCTTCAATTAGCATCCTTTGGAACTCGTATACTTCAAGCCGTCAATGAAAGTGATACGCAAACGTTGTCTGCTCTTTTGAGCTGCGGTTTGAGTCCCAATCCCTGCAACTCCTTTGGAGATGCCCTCCTCAGCCTTATTTGTAAGCGTGCGGACAATGCCGTCTTTCAAGTCTTTATCGATCACGGATGTGACTTGCAAGTTTGTGATTCCTTTGGTCGGACAGTCCTTCACCATTTAGCTTGGGCACCCAATTTTTCGGCAGATATGGCGCAAACCATCCTTCGTCGTGATTGGACACAAGCTCTCATGGAAGACAAGCATGGACGATGTCCGCTCGAATATGTCCGTTCTAGTCAATGGGCCGAATGGAAAGATTTCTTGATGGACAACAAGGATCAACTCTTGCCTATTGGAATGGAATCCTCAGTCGCCCAAAGAATGTATCCACGAGCCAACGTTGCTGATCCTCTGTTTGCTGTTTCACCCACCCTGGCAATGCAAATTTCATCGGGTGCCGTTCAGCCGGATCAGGTTCGAATAATGACAACTTCCACATCATGAATGAGCGCCAGGGGGATCAGCTCTATTTTGTCAAATACTTTTCAAATGTATAGAAAAATTATTTTCACAAACAAATTAGTATTTGTTGCAATAGTTAGAATTATTGAATCACACAATCTAGGAGTGAATAGTTAGCACTTGGAGACTTAGGAATGATATCACACTATTTTATAGCCTAGAGGTACGGATTATCCACCTTGCATCGTTTCAACGATTCCTCCAAATTAGCATCGTTTCCTCGTTTCCTATTCGCAAACGGACCAACACTAGGACAGAGGGATACAGGTTTTCCATTTGCTGTGGCAGGACGTAAATCCTGTTCCTGGTTGGTAGAACTGGATTTAGATTCCATTATTCGCCCCCCTCCTAATCCAATTGCTGTATCCATGAGTGGTTGACTTTGCCCAAACAGCTTGCTACCCTGGAGTCGCTCACTTGGCGTTGGAGGTGGCGGCACCGTAATTGTCGGAGTAATCATGTGCGGTACTGCAGGATGTAAACCTCCTAGAGGAGTCGGCTGAAAGGATGATACTATTTTTGGTGGATGAGATTGCATCGGAGTCTGAAACGTTTCTATGGACGAAGAGCCCGAAGTTGATATTGGTGCGGAGGATTTCAAGGATTGATTCGGAAGCGGGTGCCGCTGTGGTCCTTCTAAAATTGTCGAATTAGATGAGGGGAGAATGGTAACTTTCATGGAGCTGTGAGAATTACTTTTCGGGAAACTATTATTCGCGGACAATGGTGTGATAGGAGGAGGCGGCATGGATGATGATAATGAAGAAGAGGTGACATCCATTAGTCGAGATTCATGATGATTATTTCCCTGAACTTGTTCTAATTTCATTGGAACGTTACTTGATTTTCCCTTTGGTGATATTGTTTTAGAATCTGATTCTTCACAGTCATGTTCAGGGTTGGTCGGAACTCCAAATTTCGAATTGGCGCGCTCTGTCGCATACATTTCTAACGCTTGTTCCAATGTTGTGGGGGCTTTTTGGATAGTGAATGTCCCCTGATAAAGTGAATTTCCCAACTTATCACCAAAGTGTCGTGCACAGCGCTTAAGAGCATCCGTGATACTTGCCTTAAGTGCATGGGCAATGGCTGTTCCCATGGACCGATCAATGGCATCTCCAGCACCACAATCTTCTTTATAGGCTCCTGATTTGCGATGCGTTAATCGTACTGTGGCTGTGTAGGCGACATGATAACGACTCTTCTCATCCTTTTCACATTGTTCACGATTCGTCCCCTTGATTTCTAAATTCCAACCATCGTAACCAAATACTTCATTAAGTGTCCGAGTGACGCCCTCTCCAGATAGGTACGTAAGTTTCCGATTTCCAGGACCTGGACGAGACGACAACTCCTGTCGAAGAGGCTTTGTTGCTAACAAGCGATCGACAGATAATGGATTTCCACGATGATCCAAAAGAACAGTACCATCATGATTTCGAACCCATTCTACGGGTACTCGCCGGGGAATGGACGGAGATTTCATGGGTGATGATGTTCCTGGAGGAATGTAGGATTGTTTGACAAAATCTTCCACATAGCTTTCTGGATACATAGCAAGTCAAGTAAGGATAAATGAATTCAATTCAATCCATATGTTGAACTCAAGAAGAATCGAGAGTGAGGGAAAGGATGTTGGTTCCTCCCTGCAATGTCGGAAGGAAGTTTGGATTCAAATTTTATTTCAAACGGTACTGCATTACTTTCTGTAACAACTTAGAATTATCGAGTCGTGAGTCCTTGTCCTCATGTGTTACTTTCATTTTAATTCATCAAGATGCTATCGTGTTTATAATAATCCGAATTCAGGGTTTCCTTTCGTTGTGATTGTAGGAGCATTTCCAAGCTCTTTTCTTCCTATTTTTGACTCTTTGACAATACAAAGCATTTGTCTAACTTAATTAGGAAGGAATCAGTAAAGAACCATATTTTTTTGTGTGATCCACCTTTGCTTCACAATATTCTCTCACAAATATTTTTTCATTTTGTAGTATTTGATAAGTTTACTACCATTTCTAAAAATTCAATATCAATTCAAATTCATTACCTATCAAATTTAATAATGATCAAGGTTTTTGCCTTGCATAGATTTCTTCGACTCAAAAATAGAATTGTTTCCTATCAATTCGTTATTGAAGTTACTACTCCTCAAGCTCCACTTACGGACAAGGTATGGTATTTTGACTGTGATGAATTATTTCACTAAAGGAGATTGAGTGATATTCGGTCTCTTAATGGAATGATTAAATATTATTCAAGATTTATTCAAATGCGAATGTGTGAGATGTAAAAAGGAAATTACCGTGCTTAGGAAATAGGTAAAAGGAGCAGTTTTGCTGCAGAGTTCTTGGACGGATAGCTATGCTTTTTTGTAACTCATTGATTCTGATCACTTCAACTGATGCTATGTCATGATGATATTTCCTTGTCGGCATCTTCTCGTAATTCCTTAGCCTGTTTCATCAAGGACCAACCATCAAATGTGGCATTCAATCCAGACCAGCATGTGGCATAGGTGACATCCCGATGCTGACAGGTAGACCGCGCGTAGGGTGAAAGTTCCAACTGACAAGTCGTTTCCCAAAGGAATGCCATCCCCCCTTCAAATCGGACTGGTTGATGACAGGGATCGGCAATGGCTGCCTTGTAGGATACAGTATCGGGTCCATGAGGTGTCATACAAGGATGTAGCGATGCTCCACCAGGTTCAAATCCTTGTTTGGCATCGTAAGCCCCAGAGATGAGGCCCATAAATTCAGACATGATATTCCGATGGAACCAGGGTGGACGTAGTGTATTCGAATCTGTTGCCAATATCCGATGAGGAAAGACGACAATGTCTACCAAAGCTTCTCCAGGAGTACTTGTCGGACAAGTGAGGACGGTATATATGCTAGGATCCAAATGATCGTAGGTAACAGAATTGACCGCACAAAATCGTTTCAAATTGTATTTGAACGGAACGTACGTCCCATGCCACGCAATAACATTGTAAGGAGAAAAGGACGACGTCCGAACGAATAGACGAGATCCCATCTTGGTATAAATGTTTTGGACTGGTTGTGTAGAGTGTTGCTGTTGTTGTGGATCAAAATGTTTGCACCATGCAGTGGGATGATACCAATCCCGGGCATTGGCCAAACCATTGGATCCAAGCGGTCCCAATTCAGGAAGTTGAAAGTGTTGACCCGAATAGGTTTCAAGGAGATAACCACGTGTGGGCGGGTCATCTGTATGCTGTTTGTGAACAGAAAATACAATGCCTCGGGGGAGGACACATAGTTCATGGGGATGTACCAACATTCGTCCCAATTCTGTATCAATTCGAAGTGATCCATATTGAGGCATAATAAGAAAATCTCCATCCGAATTGTACATGTGTTCATCTATCATGTCTCGATCGAAACTATAGAAGTAAATAGCAATCCCAAATTTAGTTTGAGGTGTCCCACTTGACATCATCATTTGAAGACCATCCAAAAATGATTTACCACTACCAGATTCACAAAATGGAAAAGGTTTCCAACGTAAGGGATTAGGATCAACCATACGATCCTGAGTGTCTAAATTTTCGGGAAATTGTGGTGCTTGTTGCTGTTGATTACTAGAGGAGGTTGTATCCTTGACTACTACTGGAACAAATGATTGTGACGTCCCCACAACACTGGGTTGAATTCGATACAACCATGTACGACGATTCGTTGCACGGGGTAACGTAAAGGCAGTTCCACTAATTTGTTCCGCATACAATTGATATGGTACTTGACGAGGATTGTTCCGACCTCGTGGCAATGCATACGGAATCACCTCGGATTCAAACGAATTCCCAAACCCTGTTTGATACAAAATACCATCTTCTTCAACATAGGAACTTGTCAAGGAGAAGGATTGTTGGGTACTACTGTTATGGCTGGTGCTATCGATATCCTTTCGACTTTGGAGGCTCTTCATTTCTTGGTTGAATCCCACAGAATATTTGGTTTTGATATTAACATATCCCTCTATTTTGCATTTGTTTTAGATCACTTAACATTCCTTCAGTATGATGGTAAAACTGATGAGTTTCTTTATGACTGATTCCCAATGCTTGACAAGTGACTACATTTTGCAGATGATCTTTATGGAAAAACAGTTGGGAAGCAAGGAAAGTCTTTGAGCATGAAGAAGCTACAACTTTCATGAAGGATTGAGTAAACGGTTCAAGAGATCGACAATGAGTCAAGGTGAAGATAAAGAAAATTGTTGGATTGAAGACAAGACATTGATTTCATCAGAACTAAAGAGTCAATGCAGGAATTCTGAAAAGTTAGGACACAAGGCTGTAGATTATAAGGCAAAGTAGTATATTCAGGAAGATTATGAAAGTCAAGTAGTCGTGTGGTAGCCAATTATTTTTAATTAATTGAAAATGAATTAGATACAAGGAAACAATGATTCAAGTAGAAATATGGTGAATGCAATGAAAGATGTGGTAGCAAATGCATCAGACTCAAAGGAAACTTCCAAGAAAATTTGGATACATGACATCATTGCATCATATCAGCATCGATATGATAACGGCAAATTATTGGATGACATTTCAATCTCAGAAAGTATCAACGGAACTACAATATAGGCTGAATAGGTTGGAAATTTGAGGTATTGTGTTCAGCAGCATGGTGGAGATGAAATTGATATTGTGTCAGAAATTGCAAACTTTATGCCTAATCTTTAAATTAATGTAATCAGTTTTAACAAGGCCTTGGCGAAAATGGATCACAATTGTACATGATGGAGTGTGCATCAAGCTGACAAAGGAGAGGTGGTACTATGGTTTGATTATTGTTTGAATACCAAAGGAGTTTTGTGATCATTGCAATCACACCTTCCTGAATAATATATAATTAAGTAATGGGTGGAGCTTTCTGTGAAATGCTAAAGAGAACTCAAGGTGGAGCTTATGGGAACAACAAAGATCAGTGAAGCTACAAAGACTGGGTTTATCAAATTCCTAGTTGCAAGCGTTTTGAATCATATCCACTCATTTCAATTGTGTGGCCTTAGAAGGCAATGAAGATGAATGATAATAATTTTTCTATGACTAGTTCGGGAATGAATTAGAATTAATTTTTGCAAAAATTGTGATTTCATCGTTGACACGTATTCAAAAGATAACTCTGGAACAAGGAAAGAAGATAAGAACTTCTCAATTTCCAGGACTGCACAATGCAACAACCTTCTGCTATAGCCAGTCACCAAATTGATCTCCAACTCTAACCAAATCACGTCCATACAATTATTTTTAACATCCAAGGTGTTATTCTTGGCAGACATTACTTCTTAGATGATAGTTAACATAAAATTGGTCATAACCGAAACAGTCAAGATAGTTGTTAATGCTATCAAAAGATCACTAACGAACAGAAATTATAGCATTAATCTCAGCTCACAATCAAACTCTTCAGAATATCATCATCAAGAAGTACAATAGGAAAAAACAAGAATAAAAAGCATGTGGTAAACAATACACCATCCTAGATTGTGTATCATGTTCCTGATGGTAAAATTGGACAATCGGATTATCGGATATTTGAAAAACAGATGTAAGCATAGAATGCTTACATTGGTAGATTGTTAACACAAATGAATTCTACTCAAGTTTCACTAAAATTGAATCTTAATTCTGAATAAAAGTATTAACGCCTCATATCAATCAAAGTTAGAAAATAACAGTGGCAGTGGAAACC
>CAAAJI010000578.1:23486-35307 GCA_900642245.1 Fragilaria radians | reverse complement strand
CAACTGGAAAATACCAGAACAAGTCTCAAGGGGGGGGACACCAGATATCTCCCATATCCTATTGTTTTATTGGTTTGAACCTGTTCTGTAATTAGATACTGTTTCTAAATTTCCTGAAACCACTGAAAGATCTGGGCACTTTGTAGGTTTTGCAGACAATGTAGGAGACAAACTGACATTCAAGATCCTAAAAAATGATTTAAGTACCGTATTGCATCGAAGTGTTGTCAGGGCTGCAGTAGATGCTAATCATCCAAACAAACGAGTATCATTTAAGCCAGATATCCAAGAAATGATTAATAAGTTGGATGTGATGCCATCTAATCCTCCTGGAAATAGTCACTCTAAACAGAGAACAAGGAAAGAGAATAATGATGTGGCAAGCAGAACAAGATCCAAAACAAGTCATTTAGTGCAAAACGTTGGAAATAGGACTAGGTCAAAGTTACAAGCCATCTGTAACTCAAGTAGTCAAGAAGTCTTCTTCCCTCTATATAATATAGTCATGTTTGAAAATCATGCAAACAATAAAGATATAGATCTTCATTTAGGAATTCCCAAATGTCAAATATATCATAGTGCTTTGATAGGCTCTAAGTCCCAGACTGAACTAGATCGCTTACATCAACTTCATATATATTGGACAGGTCAGAGGATGACAAGGATAAGTCATGGGAATGTACCAAGGTGCTTAAGTATTGTAAAGAAACAGGTATGAGCACAAGTATGAATCATAAGTACCTAGTAGAATGGAATGATATCTATAAATCACAATCATGGGTTAATTTCTATGCGCTAAGTCTCAGCAACCCCACCCCGGTAATCACATTTGCAAGGAACCAAAACCTTCTTAATATAATGCCTTTTTGTCATTTTCTACGGTATTGTAAGTCCAAAACACCTATGGAAATTACTAGGGTACATAAGGCTTCATCAAGTCCAACGGGTATGAAATATAAATTTGGAGTTCAAGTTCCCAAGGGAATCAAGAATGCTATCAACTTAGATAAGAAAAACGGTAATAATCTTTGGGAAAAAGCTCTTAAAACTGAGCTAAAGCAACTTACCAATTATGAGACATTCATAGTACTTGATTCAGGGGAGGACATACCTAAGGGGTATCAAAAGATTCCATATCATATAGTATTTGATGTCACATATGACTTAAGACACAAAGCAAGATTGGTTGCAGGTGGTAATTGGACGGTCAATGACAAAGAAGACATTTATTCAGGCGTTGTACTAAAGGATACTGTAAGAATTGCGTTTTTTCGTAGGAGAACTATATGGACTCTCCTGTTGTGCATGTGATATTGGAAATGCCTTTTTGTACGGAAAACCCAAGGAGAAGGTCTGCATTACTGCAAGTCCAGAGTTTGGAGCAACATTATGTGGAAAGAATCTAATTATCAATAAGTCGTTATATGGATTGAAGACTTCTGCCGCAAGATTTCATGAACATTTAGCAGAGTCATTACTCAGATTAGGATTCAAGAAGACTAAGCATGATCCTGCCTTATGGATGATAGATAAAACATCACATTATGAATATTTAGCTACATATGTGGAGGATATTCTTATTTGGAGCAAGGATCTCATGACAGTAATCAAGTCCTTAGAGAAAATCTATTTATTGAAGAATGTAGGTATTCCTGAGCACTATTTAGGTGGAAATATGGAATTTCTCGGTGATGCATGGATGAATCAAGGCTTAGGATTAGCTATCTAAGCCAGAACCTATATCCAGAATGTCACTCCTAAGTTTGAAAACCTTTTTGGTAAGGAAATCAAGCCCATCAAGAATCCACACAAGTGAAGGGTATCATCCAGAAATCGGATAATTGTTTTAGGAAGGTTTGATATTGCCTATGCTACATCTGCTATGAGTAAATTCAACATGGCACCTAGAGAAGGACATTTGAAGGCTGTTAAGAGAATCCTAGCTTACCTTAACACTTTTCCAAAGGGGAGACTTATTATTGATACAGCATATCCAGACCACTCCGCATATCCTGTCGAAGATCATCCAAATTGGAAGGATTTCTATCCAGATGCTGAAGAAGAAATTCCAAACGACCTTCCTATGTCAAAGGGACCAAAAGTCCGGATGACAGTCTATGTGGATGCAGATCATGCGCATGATTTAGTAACTAGAAGATCCATTACAGGTATACTTATGATGTTGAATAATACGCCAATTAGATGGATGTCTAAACGTCAGAAGACAGTGGAGACTTCAACTTACGGTTCGGAGTTAGTAGCGTCTAGAATTGCCACAGAAATCATTTTGGAAGTAAGCTTTATGTTGAGGTCATTAGGTGTAGATTTAGATGGTCCAACTCTAATGTTCGGTGATAACATGTCAGGGGTTCTAAATACTTCAGTTCCTTCAAGTGTCTTGAAGAAAAAGCATAATGCAATAGCTTACCATCGTGTCCGAGAAGCTATTGCGGCGAAAGTGATTAGGTTTGCTTATGTAAAGAGTGATGAAAATGTCAGTGACATACTGAGAAAGCCCTTAAGTAATGAAAAATTTCATTATTTGGTCAAGAATTGGTTGTTCCGTGTTCCCGAAATTAAAAATTGAAAGTTTATTTCTAATTTAGGAAATTTTAGTGATTAGGATATATAAATATATATGAAAAAAAATGTAATTGAAAAACAATTTACGTGTTACATATTCAAGGAAGGAGGAGGTTTATTTTATTTGTGATCAGATGTACCGTCAGATATTAGGGGAGTAGTAAGATATTGTGATAGTTTATATATTTTAATGTCACCAGTTGGAAGTGGACTGGTTGAGTACTGTCAAGTAATCGCGATGCTCTGGGTTCGAGTCCCACATTCCGAAGGATATTTTTGGAACTATAACTATCATTCCGTTTTATTTGTTATAGTTACTCCTTGTCGCTATTTTGACAGTTGCTTTTTCCAAGGATAGCTAAAACTTGCTAAACAAGATCATTGGTTGTGAAATCTTTGGTATGTTAGAGAAGTAAAGATATATGTTAGAATATCTTTGGCACATCGTAATGGTTCAGAAAATAGTTCGCAACGGTAATTATAGCGATCCTGTTTGTAGCTAAGATAGACAATAGTAAATTAAATTATAGGCTCACAATTTACACAAAATATTAATTTATAGCTTAATTTTATTTTAGAACGAATTTATCTTTCCAGATTATCAAGATCCATGGTCGCAAATTTTAGCTAACTGCGCCTAGGCTATTCTCTCCACAGTACATAGTGTACTAAATGCTACACCAGCACAAATTGTCTTTGGAAGAGACATGCTGTTTGATTTATCTTTTACCACTGAGTATAAAGAAATCAGAAAACGAAAACAAGTGGCTTCAGATGCCAACACACACAAAGAAAACTCAAAAAGAGTTAAGCATGAATACAAGGTCAATGATCAAGTATTACTTGACAGAGGAGTACTTCAAAGGAAGTTAAACCCAAAAAGGGACGGACTGTATCAAGTAGTGTGAGTTTATTCCAAAGGCACCCTTAAGATACAGAAAGGTATACAGCGCGTATCTATTCGCAGAAGCATTCCGTACGTAATGGCACTGTTAGAGGAAGCAAATGTTGTGAGGTAAATCCTGCACAGGCATAAATACTCAGGTTTCTACCTTATAGACGTTTAAATATAAAAAATCAATAGAATATGTTTCTTATTTAGAAACTAGGTACTTAAATAGAGACTTCTAATTGTAAGTTCCTCTATAATATATAAGGAAGACAGCCATTATGAGTTCTCCTTTTTATAAAAAGGAACAGTAATGGATTCTTGTTGGAAAAATCAGGAAGATTCTTCCAATAAGAATCTTCTCTATTCTAAGAATCTAGAATAATTACTAATTCTCATAGTTTCTATTTTATCATGTTTTTTATTACTCTCTTTTTACTTTCTCCTTTAATCCTAAAGGTTAAGGCATAGTGTATAAACTAACTTGTGGACAAGATACAACCTGAGAAGTCCCAGAAGCAACTCTAACATATCAAGCATGCTATCCAAAATGGTACCTCCAAAGTCGCGCGGGTTCGAAACACGAGTCACGGAGAATCCAAAGTTCAAGCCCCAATCCCGTTGTATCTGGAACCAGACGTGACAGAGGCAGAGATAGACAAGGTGAAGGTCAAGTTATGCCAAAACCCAGCTCAAACAACCTTGCCCATCTACGAAAAGACCTATACCCCATGGACGGGTCATACGGTTGAGGGCTATTGCAAATTTTGAGCTACGCTTGACAAGCCCCGTTGAACAACGTAAATGAATGCATGGGGGCTGTTACTCTTCTTTTAAGCGGGTCTCCACTTGCCAATTGGCAGAATGTCCTCTCCGAACTCCCAGAAGGACATTCCTGGGATGACAAGGCACTCAAAACTGCCCTCCTGTCTTTTGCCCTTAAATACTGCAGTACTATGGCAAGGCAGGAGGAAAACCGCTTCATGAAGAGTAACATAGGATTGCCTTGCAATCAGCTGACGTTGGCTTTACTTAGCCAACTTCAGCAGTTCAATAGGTACCTACCGTATCTGCCACGTGTCGGAAATAAATTCAACCCTATGACATCAGGGAGATGCTACATAACGCTCTCCCTTCATACGTGCACACTATAATCACTACAAGTAATTATAAGTGGTTTGACGAAGCCAAAACCGATAGCAAAGTAAGCTCCTACTTTGATAGGCTACTCATTATTGGTTCAATGGCACGCGGCGAGAAGCCCAAGTCCGCACATCAGTGGATTATGCACAAGAAGCAGGATACTAAGAAATTTAAATTTAATAAAAATAAAAAATTTAATTCTGAAACTCTCAAAAAGGGAAGAGCCAAGTGCCTTTTTTGTGGTAACTTGGGGCACAAGGAAAGCCAGTGCCTTTGAATCACACACTCCAACATCTTGGGACTTGGAGAATTGTTGCCAAATAGTATTAACCTTGGACAATCCATGGAATCTAAGTACAGTAAAGCTTGGATGTTCTGGCATCACCATAGGCAACAAGGGTGTTCTAGCAGCCTCTGATGAACACATATTCCCAAGAGATAGGGCCATTTCAGCTAGTATTTCATGCGCTTATTACCCGGATTTGCTTGCTAAAAGGATCAGGGCCGTTTCACAGGTGGATGTGCACCAAATGCACACATTTCTTTCCCATAAGAGGCATTCTTCTATTACAGCATCAGAACTATCTGAACATTGGCATATTGGTCTACGTCAGGTCAAAGATATTTTAAAT
The DNA here is from genome assembly GCA_900642245.1 of Fragilaria radians. Classification (NCBI taxonomy): domain Eukaryota; phylum Bacillariophyta; class Fragilariophyceae; order Fragilariales; family Fragilariaceae; genus Fragilaria; species Fragilaria radians. The sequence continues at coordinate 30,060 of CAAAJI010000578.1, read as the reverse complement.
GCCGCAACACAGAAGTTTACTTGCTCAGCCATCTTGCCTTTGAGTTGGCATTATTGCTTGGATCGGAATTTCTACCGTCGTCATTTGAACCATGAGTTTGCTGCTGGTCTTTATCTTGGCCAAAATAAGTCAGCAAGAGGCAACATTGGTGCCTATGCTTTTACACATAGATGTGGTTTTGCACAAGCATACCCAATGCAGAATAAAGCTAGTGCTGAATTGGCAGAGGCATTGCAACAATTTTTAATTGATTGGGGTATTCCCTGATGCCTTACGGTTGACGGTGCATTAGAACAAGTTGGTCCAAAGACAGAATTTCAATGATTGATTTGTAAATATGATATTGCAATGCATATTTCAGCACCTCATTCTCCACAACAAAATCCTGCCAAGGGGATAATTTGAGAGATTCGTAAAAAATGGTATCGGATCACGCATGCAAAGTCTGTTACCATTCGTTTTTGGGATTGTGGAGTGGAATGGGTATGCAAAGTTGCACAAAGAACAGTAAGTTCATCACATTATGCAGAAAGGCGGACTCCCATTGAAATCTTTACTGGAGAAACACCAGATATCTCTGAGTTCCGGAATTTTGGGTTTTATGACTGGGTTTTCTTCAAGGAAAATGCGGGTTTGGGCTCAACTGCTTTGGGACAGTTTCTTGGTGTGTCCCATCAGATTGGCAACATGATGTCATTTTGGGTTTTGGGAATCACTGGTAGAGTTGTTTCTTGAATTACAGTTCAACGGGCTGCCAACTTAGAATTACAGGAAGAGAGCATGTTATCCAGGTGTAAAGAATTTGACAATGCTATTAAAAACCTTTGTGATGATGGCAGTAACCAAGTTTCAGTAGATATCAATGTTCCTTTCTTTGATCTCCCTGATGAATCAATACTGAATGATCCTGCATTTCAAGAAGAGTTTGGAAACGTCCTTGCAAATGATGCAATCCCAGAAGATGGCTTTACACCAGATGCTTACAATCAGTATTTGAACATGGAGATTGCACTACTTTGTGGTGAAGATGGTAGGATGGAATATGCAAGGATGACAAAATAACTCCGTGACAATTCTGGTGCTCCATTAGGCGTTGCAAATAGTAATCCGATTCTTGATACTCAAGCTTACAAAGTGGAATGGCATGATGGACAATGGGAGCAAATGTTTGCCAACACTATAACAGAGAATTTTTTTGCACAGGTTGATGATGAAGGTAACCACCATGTTTTATTTAAGGATATTATTGCTCATAGATACACTGATAAGGCATTAACAGAAGAAGAAGCTGTTGTTACTGCAACAACTAAAGGTTGGGAGGTGTGTATAGGAAGGAAGGATGGTTCAACCAATTGGATTCGGCTTAAAGATGCAAAGGATTCCTACCCAGTTCAATTGGCTGAATATGCAATTGCACACAATCTACAGGACCGCCCAGTATTTGCATGGTGGGTTCCATTTCTCATGAGGAAGCACAGCCACATTATTTCAAAAGTTAAGTCAAAATACTGGATTTGTAATCATAAATTTGACATTGAGATTCCACTGACTGTCAAACATGCCATTGAGTTGGATCAGAAAAACTCCAACACACTGTGGTGGGATGCCATTATGTAAGAGATGAGGAATGTCCGGATTGCATTTGAAAAATTCAATGGTGAAAAAAGATCTGCCAGTTGGGTTTCAACAGATTCAATGCCATATGATATTTGATGTCAAACTAGGGGAGAACTTTCGTCGGAAGGCGCGATATGTGGCAGGTGGTCACATGACAGAGCCACCAGCATCTATCACCTACTCATCAGCTATATCCCAAGAAAGTGTCCAAATAGCCTTGCTAGTTGCAACCCTAAATGGGTTAGACGTTATGTGTGCTGATATTCAAAATGCCTATTTGCACATTCCATGTCGTGAAAGGGTTTGGACAATAGCTGGTCCTGAGTTTGGCTCAGATGAGGGGTCAATCATGATTGTTGTTTGTGTATTATATGGGTTAAAATCTTCTGGGACAGCTTTTTGATCAATTCTAACAGGTCGTCTATGCGAAATTGGATATAAACCATCTTGTGGTGATCCTGATGTTTGGTTACTGCTGGCTATTGCTACAGATAGAAGGGTAGTATATAAATGTGTCTTAGTATATGTGGATGGCATATTTTGTGTTTCACCTGATACTTCTTTGACTATGTCACAGATTCAGGAGAATTTTAAGTTCAAGAACAATGAGATCAAGCCACCAGACACTTATCTTGGCGCCACTTTGAAACTGAAATCTATTGAAGGCATGACATGTTGGAATATGTCAAGTGCTAAATATGTAAATGCTGCTATCACAAATGTACAAGAAAAATTGACAGCACGCAACACAGTCTTACCTACAAAGTGTTATACTCCTTTGCCTGTAGGTATCAGGAATTGGTTGGCGTGTTACGCTGGGCCATTGAACTTGGTCAAATTGATATTTTGTGCAAAGTTTCCATGTCATCATCACATTTTGCTTTGCCACGTGAGGGTCACTTGCAAAAGGCACTTCATATTTTTGGATATACTGGAAACAGTACCCAAAGAAATCAATATATTTTAATCCAGGATGTATTCTTGTCTCACCTGAACGTTTTCAGAAGTTTGATTGGGCAGATTTTTATCAATATGCTCACGAGGAAATACCCCAGATGCTCCAGATCCACAAGGACATGCTGTACAAATTTCGCGCGTGTTTTGTTGATGGAGATCATGCAGCCAACCGACAGACACGTAAATCACAGCCTGGTATTTTGTGTTTTTTGAATAAAGCCCCAACTGCATGGTACAGTAAACGGCAAAACACAGTGGAGTCATCAATCTTTGGACGTGAATTCGTTGCTATGAGGACTGCAGTGGAACAAATACAGGCCTTACGCTTAAAAATGCGATGGACCTGCAAATATTTTTTGTGATAATAAAAGTGTTGTGAAGAGCAGTACTCAATCTGAGTGTACTTTGTCCAAGAAGCATAATGGGATTGCTTATCATAAGGTTTGGGAAGCAGTGGCAGGCGGATGGATCCATATTGCTTATGACCCAACAAAGACTAACTTAGCAGATTTGTTGACCAAAACTCTATCCGCTCAACGTCAATTGTTAGAATGCTTTATGCATTGATGGAGACTCTGTATGAAGGTGGTGATATCCGGAATTGATCTAGGCTTTCTTAGTCACCTCTTTTATCTGTATCACGCACTCAAAATGGGTTCATCGATGCATTTTTTTCTCCCATAGGGTTTTTTAGTGCACCATTGAATGGATGCATCAGAATTTGCGTTATTTTATTTCATGGAAGTTGCATATCTACATGTTGAGGATTATTCAACTTGAGGGGACAGAACAAAATCTACTGTTTGATGGTGTGATAGTGGATTCAGTATAGTAACTATAATTGTTGCCGCTTACTAAGTGCGAACCGATACTAGATACTAGTACGGGAATGATCCTTTTTACGCTTCAGAGCCTCAGGACTGTTTCTAATCTATACTTTGAGGTCATTCTTCTTAAGCTTAACATCTTGCTAGATTATTCTCTCTATGTTGTTTCATAAAGAATAATTTTCTTTTTCCAGATACAAGCATGAGCATAGTACATGGAAAAAGAAACTCGAGACGACATAGAGAACGTGATGACGTAGCAACTGATCAGATTCGGAGCGATAAAGGGAACCAAGAAGAAGATAGCAAAGAAGAAAGAGATTAAGATAGTTTTTTTAAATAACAAAATGGTTAGTATGGAACTCCTTAACCAACGGTTGGTGTCACTACAGGTGTTAATATCAGTGTTTCTTCAGATGCAACAGGTGAGGACACTTGAAATGAAGGAGCGTAAGAGCGGTCGATTGACATCTCTAATGCTCATTTTAATAGTGTGAGATTACGGATTTCCGACGGCGTTCCAATAACGGTCGTGACTATGTTAAATGCCTATTTATTCTTACGCTACATTATGATTCTTCAACTCTAACAATTTGTGAGAACTGGTTTTCCACCTTTTGCGCCAATGCGGAAAACACAATTTCGTAAATAAAAACTAACGATCTATCCTACTTATAACGATGTCGCTTGCTCTTCTTACAACTTCTTCATCATCATCTCATTCAATGAAGCAATATTATTTACAGGTTGTGAGCCCAAGACGCTACATGCAAAGAAAACATAAACACTTGAGGAATCCTTGTCACCAAGCTCAACTTCACCATTAGCACTTAAAATTCCAATGCAAACTGCAAATTCAAATTTAGTACATTTAGATAAAATTAATCATAACAATGATAAATACTTGGATGTTTTTGCTATTGCAATGAAGATATTAGATGCTAAATACAAAAAGGCAAGTTTAGACACCTATATAAATTTACTTAGTCATTTAACAAAAATTTGACTTCAAGTCATTGTTACTAAAATACAAACCCTTATTTGATGGTTTTCTAGGTAACTGGAAACCAGACCCAGTACATTTGCAATTAAAAACAGGAGAAATGCCATTTCATTTAAGCCCATTTCCAGTTTGGAAAATTCACGAAGAATGTTTGCAACGACATCATTTGAATACTTAGGATGTCACGTTACAAAATCTTGTATTCGCCCACTTACTTCCAAGGTGGAAGCAATACAGAGACTTCAGCCTCCTGAGACCTTGAAGCAACGCTCCCTCTCAGGGCTGATTAATTATTATTGCAATATGTTGAAGCGAAGATCACACATATTAAACCCCCTAACTGAATTAACAAAAGTCCCAAGGGGAAGTAAATTATTAAATTGGAGAGAGGCCCAAGACAAAGATTTAAATGATATTTAACGATTAATGAATCAAAGTACTATGTTTATTTTTCAAGACTTCAACAAAGTCTTTGAAATACATACAGATGCGTCTGATTATCAATTGGGCTTGGTCATGAGCCAAAAAAATATGCCTATAGCCTTTTATAGTAAACAATTAACCGGGACTCAGTGTAATTATACTGTAGGAGAATGAGAGTTGCTCTCAATTGTCAAAACTCTAAATGAATTTTGTAATATGCTACTAGTACACAGGATTAAAATATATACTGACCACAAGAACCTTATTAATACGTCAGCAGTGTCTAAATCTCCACAATTACAACGGTGGTGGTGGACAATTGAGGAATTTGGCCCAGACTTAGAATACATCAACGGACCATGGAATGTGGTAGCTGATGCTCTAAGTAGATTAGACACTTCTATGTCACACTCAACATACAATTCTGATGCTCCTCCAAAATTATTCAAAAACTCCGATGATAAGAGTCTAAACATAGACTATCCTCTAAGTTCTGCAGTCATTGCCAAACACCAGCAAAAAGAAACAAGCTTGGTGCAACACATAAAACATCATCCAGAGTATTTCACCAAACAAGTGGACGGTCATAATGTAATACTCCTAAATAATAAAATATTTATACCTAAATCACTAAGGACACCAATATTAAAATGGTATCATACAACACTCCGCCATCCTGGAACAATTAGGACAGAAACTTCCATTTAATCTCACTTAACCTGGCCAGGGATGAGAACCAACATTGAACTTATGACGATGTTGCTTGCTCTTCTTATGACTTCTTCATGATCATCTCATTTGATGAAGTAATATCATTTACAACGCTGGAGAGAACACTGGAGAGAACACTGGAGAGGACACTGGAGAAGACACTGGAGAGGACACTGGCGAGGACACCGTTTCATCATACTTTATCGAAATTTTAGCTCGTCCAGGCACAGTTTTTGTGTTGATGGAAATAACTCGGATTTCTAAAGAACTACCGTAATTTGCGCCGTTTAAGAGATGGGGAATGTACATGAATCACTTCTGAAATCTCTTAATCACCGCAAAAATTATTTTTTTGGATGTACAAGATTCCCTACAGTAAGACTAGTCAATGCCGTTTTCACGATGTACATGAGATTCCGTGAAGATTCCGTCAAAATCCCTTAATCACCGATATCCCTTAATCGGCGCAAATTACGGTAGAGCTTCCATCAAAGTCAGGAATAGTATACACATTACCGGTGGACATTTTAGACACCAAATGCGTATTCTCAGCATGGCCTATTCCTGTCTACATTGTCGCAACCAAGACTTGATCTTTACCCTCTTCAGTCTCACTGTTCATCCCAACCTTTCGATTAAAATGGACATATATATCTGTTGTGGAGGTGATAATGCGGACAATCATCTTATCGTCTGAAGTTGCGCTTGATTTTTCAGCAAAACCGACTAGATTTCCATTCCAATTATAGCTTCCACTTTTGGGAAGGTTCACGTGATACTGACTGTACCAGCCAAGTTGGTATGTTTCAGCACCATTGAAGCACATCCGTTCTCCCCAGCCGGATCCCTACCACAGGAAGATAAATTGAGCAAAAGGAGACAACACTGACAACAAATATCTTATATCTCCGTTGACCTTACCATTACGCCTGAAGCATCACCGTATTCATCTGTTCGTTCACTCGCATGTCCTAAGTTGAGATTGTGACCTAGAAGATATATTAAGCAATAAGTAAGACGTTTGGAGTATACATTA
>CAAAJI010000578.1:0-15845 GCA_900642245.1 Fragilaria radians | reverse complement strand
ATCTTATTAGTGACAGATTCGCAATGATCAGACAAGCCAACAATTTTGTTGATATCGTTACCTGTACAACTTCACCAACTGGAAAAGATATCTCATTCTTCTCATCATCAATGACAGCATTCTGAGCAAAGAAGGTTGTCGATCCACTAATAATTCTGTTTTTCCTCGCCCAAGAAGTATTTAGTCCCTTAATTTGAACAAACTTCAAGTTTGCGCCATTACGGTTTTCTCCACGAATTTCACATAGTAGTTGTTGCTCTTCTTGTCGATGGTCTTCATAATCCTTAACAGAGATGATAACCAGACAAGGTTTATTAAATCTCCGTTGACTATTGGGTCCAGCTCTCCTTTCTACATGATGCTCTTCGTGTCCCCACTATTGATTGCGATGAATATGAACCAAAATTACATGTATCAGTATGACATTCAAAAGGCCAATTTACAAATGTTGATATAAATCTCATGACTTACCGTGCTATGAGCACCGAGATATAGAACGAATGTTAACTGGAGGAGTAGATTCATAATCAAGAATATTGATTTTATGTTTCATTCAGCCAAGCAATCGGCTTCCATGTGCGATTACTTTTGAGAATTCCTACGTAAGGAAGATATGAAAAACCACACTGGCTTTTCCATTCATTAAATACCACACTGGCTTTTCCATTCATTAAATACCACACTGGCTTTTCCATTCATGAAATTCTGGTATGCTTACTTGTACTTGATTCGTTTTCATTCTTTTACTTTTGTCTACCTTTGTTTCTACAAGCTATGCTGGCGTGTCAGGCCTTTTTTAGAAAAGATGTTAAAATGATAAGTTTCCCCCCATCAATAATAGCGTTAGCACTGTTGCCACCCGAACAGTCATTCAATTTTAGAGAGTACTAGTAGTTGGAATTTGCTTTGCCACGCAGCTACTATAATTTAATGTAGGACCAGTATGCGACGATTAGTTTGATAATCTCTTTCCTCCTGCAATAATAAGTATGCCATATATTTTATTACAATAGCTTTTGTTCACATAGGATTAACTAGTCATAGTATAAGTACTGTCTCTTTGACTTAGTAAAGTCTCCAATTTGAGCTACTACTGTGCTTGTCCAGTTGATTTTCAAATGACCATTCTAGCCTCCTTCATTATTCTCAACTCTAATGAGCTTGATCAGCTGTCTAATTGACATATATATTGTTAACATTAGAATGACCTTGCCATATAGCTTTTGCAGTCAAAACCTTTTAATGTTTGCCTTGAGTAATTGGAGGACCATTCACAATTTAATAAATCTGTCAATTGATATAATATATAGAAACGTCAAGCCCCTATTTTTTTAATCGTCAGGAACATGCCATGATATATCCTTTGTCAAGGTGAGATTTATCAACATAATAGCCTTCACCTGTGGAAAGAAAAGAAGCTATCCAACAAGCAAAAGGGTTGTTAGCACAATTTCCCTCTACCCAACCAATGAAATTTTCAATCTCATTCTCATGGGTTTGAGAAACCTTGTCAGTGCATTGAGCGAGAAACATTCTCTCAACACTCTTTCCCTTCTTTTTCCATTTCTTTATTGTTGATTAACAGAACAATTGTCAAGAGCGAACAAATCTTCCTGTCTCCTGTAGAAAAGGGATTTCATTACATTGCAATCCCATGATTTGACATTTATGATTTTTACAAATTGTTGTATTGAATGTGTCCTTAGGTTTTCACTTTTTCTTTTTTGTTTGGATAGGTTACAGTCATGAAAGGCAGGAACGTAGAACTCAAAGTTTTTTGCATTTGCAGGATTGTGAATCTAAATAATCAATCAAGGATGTTATCCCAATTGTAACTCTCCTCTTCATCCACAATACGTAATTCCATTCAAAGTAGTTCACTATATGTGTATAGTAGATGAGAAAAACACGTGCAATCAATGCCAAAGTAGTAGTGCTAATCTATTTTACTCTATATTTGTTCCAGTTTTTCCATACTGTAAGATTAATATTTGAATCCTTCCATATCCTTTTTCGATCCATGTGGTTAACAATTTGAGGTGACATTCTCATTCTCGTTTGGATCCTATCGGAAACTCAACAATTACCAGTGTTTCAAGGTTTATGACTTGTTTCTCATCCAAAATAGACCAAAAGTTTTACCATCAACATTTTCAACTTTTCCTTAGTCATCCAGCATTGTTTTTTTTAATTTTGTACACCAATCTTTATCCATGAATTTGTGGTGGATCCGTCCCATCTGTAAACGTATGATTCCGAAGGACATTAATCAATAGATCTCGACATTGGACCTTTGCTCCAAGCTTAAAACATAACATGAATGCAGCAGCCAACTTTCGATGTAATGTGTAAACTTCCTCGGGAGGAGGAGTTTGTCGATGTTGTAGGAATACCGAACTATGAGCTGACAAACAAGAACTAATATTGGAACCTTTAAAGTCAAATGGTTCCTTGGTTGCAAAGGGTTCTCCCAATGTAAAGCCACTCCATTTGTGTGCATCCATCATAATGGGAGGCTCCGAACCTGTTAGGAATCCCATTTGATGGGACAGTGACATGAGAGTTTCTTCATCCTGATTTGCATTGGCCCAAACAATACGCAAATATCCATTCACAAATTGTTTGGGATATTCTCTGGCTGCACCAAAGTCTAGAAGAGTCATAGTTGCCTTTAGCACTTCCTTTTATCACTGCATCTTCTTTTTGACCGTTACCCATGACAATGACAGTGTCATTCTCTTCTACCCAACCACTTGACAATGACTTGTTTGAAGTTGAATGAACGGTAGCTCCTGTATCAGCTATCCATAAATTAGAATTGGTGAGTAATTCCTCCACTTTGTCATTCACCCATCTAAATTCTACTGACTTTTCTTCGGCTTTTTGTTCTTCTTGACAGTTATTGCTGCCTTCTCTTGACTTCTTTTCTTCCAATTTGCAGGCCTTTTATCCTTGTTTTCCTCTTTGCTCCAACAATCTTTACTCCTATGACCTTTTAATCCGCATGTTCCGCATTTTCCTTGAAATTTTCACTGCTACTCTTTTCCTTGGTTCCTTTGTTGGAAGTGCTTTCATTCGGACATTCATTGGCCCTATGACCTGACTTACCACAATTAAAACAAGAGACTGGAAATTGAAATAACAAAAGCTCTCCTTCACTTGTATCCTTGCAGAATTGAGCCCTTGTAAACTGTCTATACTCTTCAATCATGGCTCTCTCCAAATATCAACAGTAAGACATGGTCTGAACTCTTCTGTTGCTACATCTAACAATATAGCAATGATTTCATCTGCAGGTAAACGCTTCCCTGGTCCCAAAAAACTGATTTTGAATGGATGTGAGAGTTTTGAACAATATGGATGGATCCATGCCTCTCTTCATTTTGATTCTCTAGCTTTCTCGGTCGTGAACACGATTGAAAAACTTGCCATTACAATCTCATTCTTCTTATTAGCAGTTTGTTGTTCTTTTGTCAATTCTTTTTGAACTTCATCATCACTCACCTCTTTCTCTGGTAAGTGTTTGTCTCTATCTTCCTTTAATATGTCCTTGAATCTTGACATCGCCGCATATGCCAAAACCTTTTTCTACCACATTGCAAAATTCTTCGCTTCTCCATCAAATGTTGGGATCTTACCACCCCTATCTTGAACTTATGCATTCATTTTTAATATGTAATCTCTTCTTACTCTTTTTTCACAGTCTTTTCTATACTCTTCACTTGCAAGCTCTTCCAACAACTTGAGTTTTACGCTAGGTTGCCACGTTAATACCTCCAAGTATGCTGAGACAACTCTAGCTCTTTGATAACTTCTCAAATTGTAATCCTAATAGTAGATTAAAGGATAACTTAGTCATCTTCTTGTCGAATTTCTAATTTTGTTCGATTTCTTAAAAATCCTAAAACTCTAACTGTTCTCCAAATGTCTACGCGCCATTTTAGGGTTTGCTCCAACTACTATATCCTTGACACCCTCCCCCGGAGCGACCATCAACTAAATATTGATAATTCCAAGTGCTTGAGTGTGTCTCTTTTAATCGATCAAAGGAAGATTCTTTGTCAAAATATCAGCCACATTTTCTTTCAAAGAAATCCAAATAATTTTTATGACACCCTTTTCTTTCAAAGAAATCCAAATAATTTTTGTGACACCCTTTTCTTTCAGCTCTTGCAAATAATTCGATCTGACTCCAATGTGTCTTGTCCTGCCTCCAACACTCCAATTGTTAATAAGATCTTTGGCTCCTTTGTTGTCGACTTGAATTTCCATAGGCAATCAATTTTTAAGACCCATTGAACCGATTACATTTTTAATGTAAATCATATCTTGCATGCAACTGACAACTGCCATCAATTCTAGTTCTGTGACGGACAATGTGATGCATTCTTGCATTTTGCTTCGTGCAGAGACCAATACACCACTCAAAAACACAACATGTCTACTCACACTTTGTTGAGTAGTCATATCTTTTGCATAATTGGAATCAGATACCCATAATTTCGAAAATTGTGTTTGGAAAACCATTCCACTCACCTTTAGGTCTCACACACAATCCACTATCAATCGTATTGACACAAAAAGTCATCACTCTCCTCATCGCTTTCATTTGTGCTTCATTTGCTTTTGAAAAATGTCTCAACAATTCGCGAGTAATGTTTAATATATCGGGTCGAGACCACCTCAAAAAATACAGCAATTTGCCGACGCCTGTCCTATACCGCTTCTGTTCCCTCTCATTCAACTCATCTCCACTGGAAACTGGACTAAATAGGTCACCACTCAATTCAGGAGTTTCAATTTTGTCATTAGAAATGATAGAGAATTCATCAATAAAACTTTGTATAATTACCGGTTGAGAAATCACCAACAATTTTTGATCCATTTTTCTCTCAATTTTACAACCAACATACTCCTTTAATTCTCCAACATTGTCACAATCAAAATGCTGATTCATCATCTTATGATATTTTTTAACTTCACCTCAATGACCAACTAAAAGACAATCGTCAACCCATGAAATCCAAATAACCAATCCATTGAATTTTCAGGTAATTTGTCAACTTTAATCGGAACCCACACTTTATTGTCAATCATTTGCTTAAACTCCGCTTCAACGGCTTCTTTCCATTTGTCATTATCCTCACTTTGCATCGCATCTTCAAATTTCAAAACATGTAACTCATCTGTACACTGAATACCTTCCCCAATTCCAGCACTGACTAAATTGAACTCTTGAGTATAGTCTTGAAATTCCTAAAATAAATCATTTCTCTCAATATTCAACCCTTCAAATTCTTCACAATACCTTCCAGGTTGACGAACAGCTCTACCAGATCTAGTTGTCTTCATCTCTTTGTCCACTTTTCTTTCTTCCGTTTTGTCATATTCGTCACTTACTTCATTAATCTCTTCCAAAATCACACCCTCGGATTCATTGTCTATACTACTACAAGCCAAAGCACCTAAAGAACAACAATCAGCAGGCAGTTATGGTGGAAGAAAACAAAGCTTTTCATACCAACAAGGAAATTGAAAGAGCTAAGAAAGCCAGAATGCTATTGCATACATTGGGATGTCCAACAATCCAAGACCTTAAGGCAATCCTTAGGATGAACACCATCACAAATTGTCCAGTAACTACATCAGATGTGGACCTAGCAGAAAACATTTATGGAAAGGATATGGCAAGCATTAAAGGCAAAACAACAATAAGGAAACCATCTCCAGCAGCTCAGAACATGGTGAATATACCTCCAGAATAATAAATTCTCAGAGAAATGTGGACCTATGTTTTGATACAGTCTTTGGATTGCCGTTTTTATCCCCTATCTACAAGAGAATAAAATATAGAACAATCGTATGGATACCAGAGAGGACCATGGAAACATACAAGAATGCTTTAAAGAACATAATAAAAATATACAACACAGCAGGATTCAAAGTTTCAACACTCTCATGTGACAGAGAATATACAAGATGAACTCAACATAACACCAAATTATCCCAATGCACAGGAACATGCACCGGAAGCAGAGAGAAACAACCGTGCGATTAAAGAAAGGATAAGGGCAGTTTTTCATAGCCTAACATTCAAGGCCTTACCCAAGATCATGATAAATGTTTAGCAATGGAATGCACCAAGAAGCTAAACCATTTCCCACCAAAAGGAGGAGTTTCCAAGTATTCTAGCCCCAGAGAGATCCTACATCAACAAGAATTGGATTACAATAAACATTGCACAATAGCACAATTCAGCTATGTCCAAGCACACAATGAACCACAACCAAGCAATAGTCAGATGCCAAGAGCACTAGTCTGCATTTACTTGAGGCCATTACCAAACTTGCAAGGAGGACATGAATTATTGCATTTAGCAACAGGAAGAGCTATTACAAGACGCAGAGTAACTGTAATACCAATGCCAACATCTGTTATTAAAGTCATTGAAGACATGGCAGCAGCAGATGGAATAAAACACCTTCAACTCACAACAAAATCAGGTAAAATTATATATGACTCGACTTGATTGCAGGAGTGGATTGTTCAGAAGATGAGGATGAAGAAGAAAGTTACCATTATAGACCCAAATGAGATAGCAGACATACTTGATAAATAACCATTCCAAGCTCAACTCACAGAAATGACACTCAAGAGGAGATTTATCAACCTGAAGAAGAAGAATATGATGTATATGAAAATGAATAGGCTGAAGGATTTCCAGATAACTATCAATCTTCTGAAGAAAATGATAACAATCAATCTGATGAAGAAAGTGAAAATGAGGAAGATGAATTTCGAGTTCCAGCGCCACCACCTCAGCAAATGAGAAGATCAGCCAGAACAGCCAAACCAACTGCAAAGTACTTGAATAATGTTGGAGAAAATTACAGTCAAATAGCTGATAGAACCTAGGAGATGGAATATGCAGAGGATGAAGCAAAGATCCTAGCTATCATCATGGATGAATTCAATGAGAGAATTAAAGTAACAAAAGAAGAATATGAAACCAATTTGTGGTATCATACAGTTTAAACAAAGGAATGAAACAATTTGGAGAAGCAGGAAGAAGCTCAGTGAAAGAAAATGCATCACTCCAATTAAAATTAAATCCCTGACTCCAACTGCAAGAAAGAGAGCTTTAGAATCATCGATTAATGAAAAGAAGATCTCGTATGTGCATATTACAAAAGCCATTTACGGATTACTTGCGTCAACCATGTTATTCTACAGAAGATTTACTAAGGACTTAACCGAATTTGGATTTAAGATTAACCCTTATGAACCGTGTGTTGCTAACAAACAGGTAGATGGTGAGCAAATGACAGTATCCTGGCATGCTGATGATCTCAAAGTGAGTCATGTCAACAAAATGCATATTGATGGTTTTATTACTTGGATTAACAAACAGGTGGATCTATTGGAGAAGTAAAGACTACAAGAAGAAAGATACATGAATATCTGGGTATGAACTATTCAGTCAAAAGACAGGTTACCATTGACATGGTTGACTACGTAAACAAGATGATAAAGAATTTCCAGGCAAAGACTTGAAAGGTGTAGGAGTAACATCAACCTGGAATGATAATCTATTTAAGGCAAATGAGGCCAGTCCATTATTACCAAAAGAAATGGCATAGAAATTTCACAAAAGTACAGCACAAGGACTTTTCCTATGCAAGAGAGGAAGACCTGATGTTATCCCTTGATAGCATATTTAAACACAAGGGTGAGGAATCCCAATCTAGATAATTGGATGAAATTGGCTAAAATGATGAACTTTTTAAAGCAGACAAGTAAAGATAAGTTAACATAGAAGGCAGATGGTTTGAGAAACTTAAAATGGCACATTGATGCAGCCTTTGCTATCCATCCTGACTTTAAGAGTCATACATGAGCAACAATGACTATGGGAAGTGGAGCAATCATATCCATTTGTCGTAAACAGAAATTCAATACCAGAAGCTCTACAGCTGCAGAAATAGTAGAATTGGATGGTGTAATTGGATCTGCAATATGGACCAAAGGATTTATAGAAGCACAATGATGTGGAGATACTAAGAGTATTGTTCTGCAAGACAACAAGAGTGCAATACTAATGGAAAATAATGGAAGAAAGAGTTCAAGCAAGAGATCCTGCCATATTAATATCAGGATAAAGGTGATATTCAAATTGAATTCTGTCCAACTGAAAACATGATTGGAGATTATATGACAAAGCCATGGCATGGAAAGAAATTTAAACAATTCAGAGATGAGATTATGAATTTGCCATTTGCAAATCAATTCATGATGTATGCTTACATAGCACATGCAAATGAAGAAAAGAAACCATTTTTATTGGTAAAGTGAAAGTTAATCAGTTGATCACGTTGGAAGACAGGAGAGTGAGTTGGGAATTAAAATTAAAAAATCCTCGGAGTAGAAAATGAGAACTCGAGACGGCCTGAGAACGTGATGACGTAGCAACTGATGAAATAATTTGAAGTATCGCTTTGGAGTGATAAAAGGGAACCAAGAAGAAAATAACAAGAGAGAAGAGAGAGAGAGAATAGTCTTTACAATAACAAAATCATTAGTTTGGAACTCCTTAACGAACAGTTGGTGTCACTACAGGTGTAAATATAGGTGTTTCTTCAGATGTAACAGGTGAGGACACCGGCGAGGACACTGGTGAGGACACCGGCGAGGACACTGGCGAGGACACTGGCGAGGACACTGGCGAGGACACTGGCGAGGACACTGGTGAGGACACTGGTGAGGGCACTGGCAAGGACACCGGCGAGGACACTGGCGAGGACACCGGTACCACAGTTTTATCAAACTGGATCGAAATTTTAGCTCGTCCAGGCACAGTTGCTGTGGTGATGGAAATAACTCGGATTTCTAAGGAACTAGAGCTTCCATCAAAGTCAGGAATAGTGTACACATCATTGGTGGACATTTTAGACACCAAAAGCGAATTCTCATAATGGCCTATGCCTGTCTTCCTTGTCGCTACCAAGACTTGATCTTGACCCTCTTCGGTCTCACTGTTCATCCCAACCTTTCGATTAAAATGGACGTATATATCCCTTGTGGAGGTGATAATACGGACAATCATCTTATCGTCTGAAGTTGCGCTTGACTTTTCAGCAAAACCGACTAGATTTCCATTCCAATTATAGCTTCCACTTTTGGGAAGGTTCACGTGATACTGACTGTACCAGCCAAGTTGGTATGTTTCAGCACCATTGAAGCACATCCGTTCTCCCCAGCCGGATCCCTACCACAGGAAGATAAATTGAGCAAAAGGAGACAACACTGACAACAAATATCTTATATCTCCGTTGACCTTACCATTACACCTGAAGCATCACCGTATTCATCTGATCCTTCACTCGAATGTCCTAAGTTGAGATTGTGACCTAGAAGATATATTAAGAAATAGGTTAAGACTTTAGGAGTGTGCATCACCGTCGCGACGTACCTATCTCGTGCACTTGAACAGATCCACTTTTGCAATAATCATTGGCATAGAATGAGAGCCAATGATTTGTGATGGCCAGTCCAGCCCAATCTCCAGGTGATCCAGGAGGAAGACAGAGCATCACATAATCTGCAACTTGGTCAAGTGGTGCTCCAAGATCATCTTGCGCTTGCTTGACTATTGCATTTTGAATATCATCTTCTTTTGCCTCCGACACAAATGTGTCAGGAAGGTTTACAGTATACACACCATCGTTACCCACCAAGCTGTTTGAGGTCAGAGGTTCAAACTGAAGTTTCCCATCCGAGCATGCCCTGTATTGACTCTTTAAATTCACTGCATCTCCATGTGTACCAAAAATAGCATCCGATAGCTCGGATTCGGACGCTGTTGTTTCACTATCAGCTGCAATGGCTCGAATTACAAGGACTCTCTTTATTCCAGTCATCAACTTCCTTTTCTCATCTTCATATGAAGATACGGTTAAGCCCCGAAGCGAATTAGTCATAGCTCCACTAACACTAGAAAGCTTTTACCAAAATGCATGCACAAGATGATGAGTGATTCGAAATAATCGGACAAGCCAACAATTTTGCTGATATCGTTACCTGTACAACTTCACCAGCTGGAAAAAATATCTCGTTCTTCTCGTCATCAATGACAGCATTCTGAGCAAAGAAGGTTGTCGATCCACTAATGATACTGTTTTTCCTCGCCCAAGAAGTGTTGAGTCCCTTAATTCGAACGAACTTCAAATATGCGTCATTACGGCTTTCTCCACGAATTTCACATAGTAGTTGTTGCTCTTCCTGTCGATGGTCTTCATAATCCTTCTCAGCGATGAGAACCAGACAAGGTTTATTAAATCTCCTTTGACTATTGGGCCTAGCTCTCCTTTCTACATGATGCTCGTCGTGTCCCCACTATTGATTGCGATGAATATGAACCAAAATTACATGTATCAGTATGATATTCAAAAGGCCAATTTACAAATGTTGATATAAATCTCATGACTTACCGTGCTATGAGCACCGAGATATAGAAAGAATGTTAACTGGAGGAGTAGATTCATAATCATGAAAATTGAATTTATGTTTCTTTCAGCCTAGCTATCGGCTTCCATGTGCGATTACTTTTGAGAATTCCTACGTAAGGAAGATATGAAAAACCACACTGGCTTTTCCATTCATTAAATACCACACTGGCTTTTCCATTCATGAAATTCTGGTATGCTTACTTGTACTTGATTCGTTTTCATTCTTTTACTTTTGTCTACCTTTGTTTCTACAAGCTATGCTGGCTTGTCAGGCCACAACTTAGGAAAGATGTTAAAATGAAAAGTGTCCCCCAATCAATTGATATAATATATAGAAACGTCAAGCCCCTAATTTTACATAATCATCAGGAACATGTCATGATATATCCTTTGTCAAGGTGAGATTTATCAACATGATAGCCTTTGTCTGTGGAAAGAAAAGGGGTTATATCCAACAAGCAAAAAGGTTGTTAGCATAATTTTCCTCTACCCAACCAATGAAATTTTCAATCTCATTCTCATGGGTTTGAGAAACCTTGTCAGTGCATTGAGCAAGAAACATTCTCTCAACACTCCTTCCCTTCTTTTTCCATTTCTTTATTGTTGATTAACAGAACAATTGTCGAGAGTGAACAAATTTTCTTTCTGTCTCTTGAAGAAAAGAAAATTTTATTGCATTGCAATCCCATGATGAGACATTCATGATTTTTACAAATTGTTGTTTTGAATTTGTCTTTAAGTTATTATCTTTTCTCATGACAGACAGGAAGGTAGAACTCAAAGTTTTTTTACAGTTGTAGGATTGTGATTAATCAAGGATGTCATCCCAACTGTAACTCTGGGTGGGTGTTTATCCACAATACGTAATTCCATTCAAACTAGTTCACTACATGTGTATAGTAGATGAGAAAAACACATGCAATCAATGCCAAAGTAGTAGTGCTAATCTATTTTAAAATCTATTTTTGTTCCACTTTTTCCATACTGAAAGATCAATATTTGTAAAGTTGTGATTCCAATCCTACGTTACCTCACTAGTATCATCATTTCCATATCCTTTTTTGATCCATGTGGTTAACAATTTGAGATGACATTCTCATTCTCGTTTGGATCCTATTGGAAATTCAACAATTATCCGTGTTTCAAGGTTTATGGTTTGTTTCTCATCCAAAATAGATCAAACGTTTTACCATCAATATTTTTTTAAATTTTGCCTTGGTCCTCCAACATTGTATTTGGGTTTGTAAACAAATCTTTTATCCATGAATTTGTGGTGGATCCATCCCATCTGTAAACGTATGATTCTGAAGGACATTGATTAATAAATCTCGACATGGGACCTTTGCTCCAAGCTTAATACATAACATGAATGCACCAGCAAGCTTTCGATGCAATGTGTAAACTTCCTCGGGTGGAGGAGTTTGTCGATGTTGAAGAAATACAGAACTATGTGCCGACAAACGAGAACTAATATTGGAACCTTTAAAGTCAAATGGTTCCTTGGTTGCAAAGGGTTCTCCCAATGTAAAGCCACTCCATTTGTGTGCATCCATCATAATGGGAGGCTCCGCGCCGGTTAGGAATCCCATTTGATGGGACAGTGACATGAGAGTTTCTTCATCCCGATTTGCATTGGCCCAAACAATACGCAAATATCCATCCACAAATTGTTTAGGATATTCTCGGGCTGCACCAAAGTCTAAAAGAGTTGTAGTTTGGGTCCCCACATCGTATAAGAAGTTCCCCCAATTGGGATCGGTCTGCATAAATCTCCATACGAATAATTCTTGTATGGTCAAATAAAAGATGAGCCGTCCAATACGATTTCGTTCGGTCGGGTGTAAGTTCACAACCTTATCAATGGTCCCACCACGTGCCAATTCGGATGTTAAAATTTGATTGGTGGTCAAACCCTCCATGACATCCGGAACAAAGACTTTTTCACGACTTAAAAAGGGATCCTTCTCCACGAGAGCCTTGAATCGTCGTTGATTTTCTTTTTCTAAAAGGTAATTACACTCCACCTTGAGTTCTTCTCGTCCGACACGTATGACATTATCCAGAAATAGACCCTTGGGTGCAAAGCCTGTCATTTTGATTAGCATAGTTAGGTTTTGTAAATCGGATTCAATTGATTGTGCAACTCCTGGATATTGAACTTTCACAACAACCTCTTTGATTGACATTGGATCCTTGTCATTCGTTCGAATTGTGGCTCTATGGACTTGTCCAATACTAGCTGCTGCAAAGGGCATATCCTCAAAGGATTCAAAGCGATCTCTCCAATTCTCCCCCAACTCTCTACGTAATTGTTGTTCTAACTGACGTTGTGGCATTGCCTCAGCACCCTGCCTAACCTTCTGAAGAGCACGTGTCAATGCCGGAGGAAGGAGTGATTCATCTTGAATACTTAATATTTGCCCCATTTTGAGTGCTGCACCTCTCATCCGACACAGCGTCGCAGCAAGACGATCTGAATTCTCATTGTTGACAATTAGTTGTTGTAGAGTACTGTTATTGTTGTTATTATTGGTGTTGTTCCCTGAAGTGGATCCTGTGAGAATCCGTGATGTCAATTCAGCAGCTGTCCCCCATACCAATCCCAAACCTAAGGATGCAAATCCCAAGGCACGACTAACACGAGTGGCAGGAACTTGAGGTCCCTCGGGAAGATGAGGATGAGTATCCTTGGAAGAGGAATTATTCAAATCGTTTGACTCCTGTTGTTCCATTGTGGGAGAATGGTGACTATCATCATTGAGGATGGTATTGTGGGATTCCGAGTCTTCCTTATTGGCAATAAGGCTTTGGAAATTCGATTCCGATACGATTTCATTAGGATCTTGTATAGTTGTTGATAGAAATGTTTCTTCATTTGGTACAAGCGTGGATGTAACATTCCTATTGTTGCTGTTGTTGTTGCTGTCGTCATTTGAAAGATTTGGAATGGTATCCTTGTTCCATGGTTGTTGAAAGTTCGAGTCTGTAGATTGTATTTTGGTTGAACTACTCGTGTTCCAATTCTGTTGTCTCGACCATGAAATTTCATCGTTACCACCTGTCTTGAAAGTAGTCGTATCATCCTCATCACTACTACTACTTGTCGTCGTCGTCATCGTCGTCATGATAATTTTTTTGGCAGTCGTTCCACCCAAATCCAAACCATGTTGAATCAGTCGAAATGTCTTTTCTTGTCCATGATCTACAATATGATGTGCTGCAACATTGATTACCTTGTGTAATCCTCTCGCAACACGAATCCATCCTAATAAGGATGCCATTGTGAAATATGTTTAGTATTTGAATAAATTGTAATTTGAGTTAACTTAACGTAAAATGCAACCACAACTTCGTTCACTGTGGATTTTCTCAAGAGGTGCTGAGTCATGAATCGTTACGAATGGGAACTACTACAGTAATAAATATGACTGTAGCAAAGGAATTCAAATACTATACAATCACAGATACATAATACCCTTACAATGGACACGAACTCCATCATTCATGCCCATTGGGATTGTTCTCTTGGTGTGACTACCAAGGGTATGTTAACGGCATGTCTTTATGCTATTCAGAAGGAATCGACGACATTACTAAAGCAATTGGATCAAGATCTTGTTAGTCTCTTGGGTCAATATTATCATCCAAACGATATAATAACACAGTATTGTCATTGGAATCATTTTTCTTCCAACAAGGAAATGATTGAAATCATACAAACGAATGATCTATATGATATATTACATCGTACATCCAATCATTCTGGTACACATGTTCGTCTCCTACCCTCGATTGTTGCGACATGGCAAGATTCCGAATTATCTGTCACGGATTATGCGGTAGAATTTCCCATACCCTATCGTATTGTATTGGAACTAGTATCGATCTTAATTGTATTGGATTATATACATGTCCAAACGACATCATGTTCTGCCTTACCCTTGGAAGATGGATATATTATCCGACGACGACGTCATAATGGTAATGATGATCCAATTATCATACCCTTACCAACACCAGCCACATTACAATTATTCCTTGGGATGCGTATATCACCCAGTCCATCCAGATCTAGAACAAAAACAACAACAACAAGTCTCTCTAAATATGAGAATGAGGAACTTGTTACTAGCAGTGCATGTTCGTTACTTCGACATCTTGTCCTACCATCCAATGGTCAACAACAATCGAATTTACCCAACAATTTCATTCCCAATCAAGTGTTAGTGGGATGTAATACAAGAGATATTCAAAGTAAAGATATCAATCAAGTTCGTTTACTTTTAGGAACTATCCAACATCAATCACCTATAGAAACATTGATACCAACAACAACAACAACAACTACATCACCTATACAACAACAAATACAACCACAACCATACGATTGGAATATAGATACATTGGATGTATTAGAAGCCAACATTGATGATTCTACTCCAGAATCATTAGCATTTCTTATAGAACAATTAATGACTCAGGGTGCTCTGGATGCTTGGATTACACCCATTGTGATGAAGAAGGGACGTTCCGCACATACGGTACATTGTCTATGTCACGCTGCGGCTACTACTGCTACTGCGACGTCGTCGTCATTGTCGTCATCATTGTCGTCGTCGTTTCACACAAGGACAACGTCCAATGATCTATTACCCATTCTATTCCGTTATACTCTGGGTGTACGTTGTCATTTTAATATCCCAAGAGCGTCCCTATCAAGATCCTTTCATACTGTTTCCTTACCATACTACTATTATGATGCTAATGACAATACAAAGGATACTACTACAATGGTTACTCCGCAACAACAGTTACAGCAAGCTCAAATTGATATCAAGGTTGGATCTATGGTCGATACCATTTGTATGGTGAAACCTGAATTTGATCATTGTCGTACGGTATCTCTAGCCACTGGTATTCCCCTCACTATAATTCGGGATGCTGCGATGTGCAAATTTTATCAAGATCATCCAGATATGCTCCCCAAAGCCATGAAATTACCAAAAGAAAAAGAAAAATAATTACAATTATATTCAAATTTGCCGTATGGTGAAGTCTTTACTTGAGAAAAATACAAAGAAAAAATATTTCCATATTTATTTTTATGCATGTATCTATTATCTATTTCTCTATAAATAAAAAGGAATCCTATCCAAATAGGATGATTCTTGGATACCATCATCACAACAGTTTCTACAAGATGTCTCACTCTCTGGACGGATTCTTTCGTTCTAACTTTTCTTCCTCATGGCCGAAGCGATCGGACTTGAGAATGAATTCGGGCATCTACATGCTGAGAGTTCATCACCACACGGTGTTCTTCCTCGAGAGGGGGGACAA